>JACEEZ010014666.1:10000-69065 GCA_016584305.1 Chionoecetes opilio | reverse complement strand
GAATCAGCAGTGAGAACCAACGATTCCTCATCGCTTTGGAGGCAACCTCATTCTTGTTTTTTGAAAGAAACCATTGATCAGGAAAAAACTTAAATCATCTTTTTCCTTATTCTAAAGGATCGTAGAATCAGGGGGGACTTGATAGAACCTTTAAGATCCTACAGGATTTGATGTCATTAATAAAGAGACCTATTCGAGCTTTCTCCTCAAGTGATAACAAGAAATAACGGTTTAAAACTAAACGGTCATCGTTGCATCACAGATCTCCGTAAATATTATTTCAATGTTAGAGTTGTTGATCGATGGAACAAGTTACCAGCAAATGTTGTCGAAGCCAGCACAATAACTACATTTAAAAACAGACTTGACGCACACTGTAAAGTAAATGGGTATTGATAGTGCCCTGCGAATGTATATTATAGTCCCCCGGATTGAGTAGTGATAGTGATAGTTGTAGTTAGTATATTTCATATCCTATCATTCCTCACTACGAGATTTCCATGTTCCTATTTTTTTTAGGGACATGGTATCATTTTCCAAATGTGCCTCTTACATGTAGTTGATAGTTAGTAGTATGTAGTACAACAGATACCCTAGTGTATGGACCAATAGGTTTCCTGGTGTCTGTTACTCCTATGTATTTCTATGTATTCCTCCTCCTCCTCGATACCAACACGCGGCAGGTGTCCTGGATACGAACAGGGTAAGGTCATCGTGCCCTTCGCGTCCCTTCCTCAAGCCTGCAAGGTCGTTGAGGGTCAGGGCTGCTAATGAAGGTGAGGACGAGCGTTCCGCGTCAGGACGATGTTAATGGCCGTCAAGTTGTTGAGCGGGAGGGGTTTTGGGGTGGATGGTCGGGAGGGTTTTTGGGGTGGATGGGCGGGAGGGGTTTTGGGGTGGATTGGCGGGAGGGGTTTTGGGGTGTTCCTTTACGTTATAGGGACCATGTGGGAGGCGGTAAGCGGCGTCCTGCGGTTGAGAGTGTGATGCCACGAAGTAAAAAAAATTCCAATATCTTAATGAAAAAATAAAGCCCACCTCTAAGTCACCAGTGTAGTGCCACCTGTGGTTGCTTCCTAATTTATGCTCCGATAATTTGAGTACTTTTAATTTAATTCAATAAAAATGGTAGCGTCATATTACTTTGAGGCCGGATTTTCTCTTTGGAGCTAGGGAACGTAGACTAGGTTGTTAATATTCGAATTAAGGTGTGAGTACCACTTACCGTTATACCACTTCACAGCGAATTAGGAGGTTGGGAATGATTCTTCATATTGTATTTTTCTCACGGGTATAATAGTGTTTTTGGTGCTACGACTTCCTTAACCAACAGAGGGCATGATAACCTACCTAAACATTATGAAAAATTTCCAAAGGCACCGGTCCGTGGACGAGAACACTAGACTAACAGAACAAACATTCTCCCACAAGGAAAGAGTGAATGATCAAGTGATCTATTCACTCTTAACAACTACAACAAAAGTACTTAATCCAGACTAAGTGCCATGTGGCTGAAGATTACATAACCAAGGTCTCTAGGCCTAACGTAGTTTACGTTACATGAGGACTGTGATATGACATATGTATGGTGTGGGGTGTATGGTCTTTAAGGAAGAGCATTTTGGATCTGTAGGAGAAGAGGGATTTGATTTAGGCGAGGCAGATCACAGGATTGGACTGGGCAAGACGCCGGTCAGGCTCCCTCTGTCTCTTCCCGCCTCTGTTTTTCCTCCATCCACTCAGCTTCCCTTCTCAAAACACTACTCACTGCTCCTTACAACACCTATTTACCTGCCCATATAAGCACAAAAGGATTCCTACCTGTAGGAGAAGAGGGATATGATTTAGGCGAGGTAGATCACAGGATTGGACTATGCAAGACCCCGGTCAGGCTCCCTCTGTCTCTTCCCGCCTCTGTTTACCCTCCAGATTACGCTAACCTTTCTCCCGGGGCGCCCCTTTGAATTCCCCCCTTTAACTTTAAAAACTGACTTTTTTTTATCTTCTACCTTCTCCCCTTCCCAAAATTTGGTAAAAGGGCCCTATGCGTGAAATTTTCCACACCCGGCATCAATCAGGCCCACAACTCCTGCTTACACCTATCTGATAGAACTGGATAAAACATGAGCTTCTATGTGAGTAAAAACATTAATTCAATGCGGTCTTCCCTCTTATTACGTTAACCCCTGGTTCCCGGCATGACAAGAGCATGCTTAATATTATTTTGACAGGTTTGGGAGGACGGGGGAATAGGATGTGGGTATAGGAGTGGGATGGAGGTTTGGTGTAATGGATGGATGGATGTTTTTTTTGGTGACTACGGCGATGAATTTTGTTTCAAGAGAATGGTCACCAACCTGTATATAGGATTGTTCTGGATTGTAGATGGATGCAAAGTAAGCAGAATCAATTTTTCTTTGCTAATTTCCTGAAACAAAATTGAACTTGAGAAAGCGAAGTCCATCCAAGATTATAGCATTGATGAGTGTTTGGTAGGATTCTCATTAGAGTTGAGTAGGTATGGTCATATACTCGTAGGATGGGTTTTGGTGACTGTGCAGCAATGAATGATTTTGTTTCAAGAGAATGACCACCTACGTGTACATGACATTGAACTGGAAATGAATTAAGCAAAATACATTTTTGTAATTATTTACCTGAAACAAAATTTAACCTGAGAAGCGAAGTGCCTCCAAGATACTGAAGAGCGTCTGGTAGGATTCACATTAGATATGGATAGGTATGGCACATGCTGTATTTTTATAACGTTCTGTATCCGAGGATTAAGTAACGATGACACAATATAAGGAAACGAATATGATAATAGGAAAGCAACGTATCAGCATATGTGGACTCTGTAAATGAAAGATTGTGTTAGTCAGGGTAGACATAAGATAGGTTAAGGTTGAATTGATAATATTTATGGAAAACTCATACAATCTTAACGTAATAGTGTTTGCGAGTATGCAGTCTCGTCCATCAGTAGTATGACGCTAAACTGCAGAATGGAGTTATATGTGATGGTGGAAAAGGAGATTCTTGGATACACTAAGAGGATAGAGATAGAGAGATTGATTGAAAGATTGTAGAGATAGAGGATATAGATTCTTGGACATATTGAGATGATAGAGATAGAGAGAGTGATTGAAAGATTATAGAGATAGGGATGGGATTCTTGACATCAAAAAGGATAGAGATGAGAGTTTGATTGAAAAAATTTAGATTGGGATCCAGATTTTTGGGGACACCGGGGAAAATAAGACGTAGGCCCGGGGGAAAAAAATATTTAGGGCGTCCTTCAGGCGGGGGCAATGGCGTAGGCTCGGGAAATGCCTCTCGCGTTCCTCTTCACGGTAAGGGCTGCTGGTGGTGGTGGTGGTGGTGGTGGTGGTGTGGTGGTGTAGTGGTGTAGGGGGTGTTTGTGGTGTTTTGGGTGCCCACCTGGGGGTTCTTTCGCTGCCTGCTGGGGGGGACGAGGCTGGGGGAAGGAAAAACCCGTCGTGTTTCTTTTTTTTTTTTGTGTAAATTTTTTCCCTCTGTTTATCCTTTATCTTTGCCGATGGGTATGTCTGCAGCGGCACAGCGGGATGGAGGAGGGTGGTTGTATTCGGCAGGCTGGCTGTTTAATGTTGTTGTTGATATTAGTATTATTCTTATCATTATTGTTATAGTTTATATATTTATTACTTTTATTATTGCCATAGTTTTTATTAGTATTATTACCGGTATTGATATTGATACTATAACTTCTACTAGTAATAATGATAATACGAGTACGACTACTATTATTATATAAAATAATACACTACCACCACCACCACCACCCATTCCACCCACTATCAAAACCCCACGGGGGACACCACCACCCCCACCCCCCCCCCCCATCACCACCACCCATCACCCGCCACCAACACCTGACCACGCCCCTCACCTATACCCTTCCCCTCCCATCCCCTCCCATTACCAGAGCCCGCACGTTGAGGCAAAAACTGGCCTTGCTTTTTCCCCCCCCTTTGCCACTCTGGCTTCTCCACACACACCCCCACACAACACACACACACACCCCCACACACACACACAACACACACACACACACACACACACACAACCACACCACACACACACACACACACAAAACACACACACACACAACACACACACCACCCACACACACACAACACACACACCCACACTCACACACACACACCAAACCACACAAACCCCAAAACACACAAAACCCAAAAAACACCACAACACAACCCCCACACACACACACACAAAAACACAAACACACACAACACACGCATATATTATATATTATAATATTATTTAATATATATTATATATTATATATAAAATATATATATATTATATATTATTGTTCTTCACAAGTAAAAGTTAGTGTTGTCAGAAGTGATGTGTGGGCATTGTATAGTCCTCCTCCTCCTCTTCCTCCTCCTCCTCCTCCTCCTCCTCGTCCTCCTCCTCCTTCATTTTTTCCATTACTATTTTCCTGTTTATATTTTTTGTTTATCATAATTTTTTTTATTCCTTCGTCATAGAGTCCTGCAAGTCTTATCTTGCTTATCTCTTCATCTCTCGTTCCTAATTCTTATTTCTCTTATTACCTTTTTTTTTGTCCAGCTCATTCCTCGTTCATATTATCAGCTGCTCCATCATTGCCTCCTTGCCTCCCTGCTTGCCTACCTACCTACCTTACTACCTACCTACCTACCTACCTACCTACCTACCTAATCTACCTACCTACCTTTCTGCCTACTTTCCTCCTTGCCTATCCATTTCCTACCTAGTACCTACCTGCCTGGCTGCCTACCTAAGTACCTATACTATATTCTACCTATAATATATATAATATACCTTATAGATCTACCTACCTACCTACCTACCTACCTTACCTTGCCTGCCTACCTACCTGTTTACCTGCCTACCTACCTGTTTACCTGCCTACCTACCTGCCTGCCTCTCAACTTACCCCGTCGTCTGTTAATTCGCCCCCTCTTCCTCCTCTTCCTCCTCTTCCTTCAGCCCCTCCTCCTCCTCTTCTTCCTCTCCTTCCTCCTCCTCCTCCTCCAGCCCCTCTTCTTCCTCCAGCACCCCCTCCTCCTCCTCCTCCTCCTCCCAGACCACATCACCTCCCACCTGCTCCGCACCCCAGCATATCTCACCACCAACCCCCAGCACCTCGCCCTCATTGCCTCCCGCTACCCACGCGCCCTCCCGCACCCTACCTGCCCGACCCACTTGACGTCCTTACCTGCCTATCTCCGCTCGTTTACACTCACCTATATCTTATATGCTATGATTTGGAGGCTTTTTATTCTAATCAACTGTATTCTCGCCCTGTTTTTTCTCTTTTTGTATACTTTCGGACTTGTTTATTCTTCTTATTATCTTATTATTCTTACTTATTTTTCTTGTTATTTTTTTCTTACTTATTTATATCCGTGTTTTGGCTATGATTACTTTTTGTGTTGCTGTTTCTTATATGACTTCTTACTTTTTTATTATTGTTTTATTGTGCTTTTTTGTTTCCTCGCTTCTTCAAAACGTGTTTTGAAACCTTTTTTCCTCTATAGTAATGTATTGTTAAAAATTCCCTTTTTTTCCCTTTTTTCCCTTTCTTTTTTTTTTCTCTTTTTTTTTTCCTCTTTTCTTCTTTACTCTGTTCTTCTTTCCTCTCATCTCCTTCATACTCTTTTCCTCCCCCTTCCCCGGGGTTTTTTTTTTCATTTTACAGTATTTAAAAACCTTCTTTCCCTTTCCCCCAAAATGACTTGATACCCCCCTTTAAATTTTTTTTCCTTTTTCTCCCCCTTTCCCCCTCTCTTTTCTCCCCCCTCTATTTTCTCTTCTCTCCCTTCCCCCCTCTTTTTCTCTCTCAAACCCTCCCCCGGTTCCCCTCTCTCCCTTTTCCCCCTCTCCCCCTCTCTCTCCTCTCTCTTTTTCTCTCTCCCCCTCCTCTCTCTCTCTCTCTCTCTCTCCTCTCTCTTTTTTCCCTTTTCCTTCTTCTCCCCCCTCTCTTCTCTTTTTTTTCCTCTTTTCTCTCCTCTCTCTCTCCCCTCGTCTCTCTCCTCTCTCTCTCCTCTCTCCCCTCTCCCCTCTCTCCCCCCTCTTTTTCCTCTCCTCTCTCTTCTCTCTCTCTTCTCCCCCTCTCCTCCCCTCCCCCTCTCTCTCTCCCCTCTCTCTCCTTTTCTCCCCTCCCCCCTTCTTTTCTCTCTCTTCTCGTCCCCCCCTCCCCCCGCTCTCTCCCCCCTCTTTTCCCCTCTCTCCCTTTTAAAAATCTTTCTCGCTCTTTTCCCCGCTCGTCTCCCCTCTGTCCCCTTCTCCTCCCCCTTCTCTCCCCTCTTCTTTTCTCTTCTCTCTCTCGCTCTCTCTTTTCTTCTCCCCTCTCTCTCTCCCCTCTCTCTCCCCTTCTCTCCTCCCCTCTCTCCTCTCTTTTCTCCTCCTCCCCCCCCCCTTCTCTCTCTCTCTCTCTCCCCTCCCCTCTCTCTCCCCCTCCCCTTCCCCTCTCTCTCCCCCTTCATTCTCTCTCTCTCTCTCTCTCTCCCCATTCTCCCCTTTAAATAAAGTTTCCCAAAGAATTAAAACAGTAAAATAATGGTAAAAAAGGTCGATACACAGAAAATACACAGGAGGAAATCAGCACTAAAAAAAAGCTGTTGGCTCGTATAAAGTTTGGCGTCATAAAACGTTTTTGGAAACCCAACTATCTTTCCCAAATTTGATTTCGTTTGTACTTTGTTTTTTTTCCCAACATATTGTTTTGAAATTTAAATTTTAATAGACGCCTGCGGAAAAAATTTGGGGTTTTAAAAGGGTTTAGTTTGCGAAGGTGAGAAATGTAATTTTTTTTCAAAATATAATTTTAAATTTGTTCCTCTTTTTTTTTTTTTTTTTTCTCTCTCCTTCTATAACGGGTTTTCTTTTGCCTCCCCCTTTTTCTTTATTTTTTTCCCAGTCCAAATTTTCTTATTTTTTATTGCTTTTTTTATTCGCCCGTCATTTCTTTTTCTATTTTTCCACATGACCGGGTCTAAACCATCATTCCCCAAAAACCCTTTCCATTATTTTTATTCTAAGATGTTTTTCCTTCTTTTCTTTCTAACCCTTTTTTTTCTAAAAATCATATTTTCATATTTCCCCAATTTAACCTTGAAGCTCCCTTTCCCTATTTTTTTCTCCCTTCCTTTTTTCTTTTTTTCCTCCAACGGGTTTGAGATCCCCGTACCCATACCACTTTTCTCTCTCCCCTTTTCTCTCTCTCCCCCCCTTTTTCTCCCCTTCTCCCTCTCTCTCTCTCTCTCCCCTCTCCCCCTCTCTCTTCTTCTCTCTCCCTCTCTCTCTCTCTCCTCTCTTCTCTCTCTTTTCCTCCCTCTCTCTCTCTCCCCTTCTCTCCCTCTTCTTCTCCCCTCTCTCTCTCTTCCCCGCTCTTTCCTCTCTCTCTCTCCCCCTCCCTCTCTCTCCTCCCTCCCCTCTCTCCTCTCTCTTTCTCTCTCCCCCTTCCCCTCTCTTCTTCTTCCCTCTCTCCTCCTCTCTTCTTCTCTCCTCTCTCTCCCCTCCTCTCTCTCTCTCTTTTCTCCTCTCTCTCTTTTCTTCTTTTTTTTTTTTTTTTTTACCTTTATTTTTAAAAGGTTTTACAGTCGGGAGCTTCAGCTGGACTACGGGGGGTTGGGCAAATTTTTGGATTCTAGGAATGTGTAGATTTTTTCCCAGTTTAAACTACATACTGGGTTACTATTCAAAATTCTCTATTCCTCAAATTCACTAATAAAAAATTTACGTGTCATGTGTTTATATTCTAATTTTAATTTATTTTCACTATTAATAAATATATAATATTTTATATATATTTTATATATCTATATTATATAAAATATATAAATATATATCTAAAATATATATTATAAATTATTAATATATATATAATATATATATATTTATATATAATATAATATATATATATAAAATATATACATAGTTGAACTTAAGAAGAGTTTACAGGTTTACAGGCAGGTACTTAATACTATGGCTGCCTTATCCAAGCGTTCACAGCACTCCTGAAGGTCTGGAGTGACGAGGCAGAGTGAAGCTGTGTCTACTGTACCATGCGGTTCCACATTCTTGTGTAGCGTGGAAGGAAGGAACGCAAAAGGGGTCTCCGTCCTGGCAAAAGGGACGATCAGTTGATGGTCCCCTGGTAGCAGCAGTTCGTGTTTTGTGGCCGTGTGGTCTTCCCCAGGACTGTCGGAGAGCAGCCAGGTGGGGGATAGCTGCTTGTGTGTTTGTAAAACGACGCACAGACCCTGCTACGTCGCGACCCTGCTGCAAGGTTTTGGGCAGAGGGGGAGAAGCTGGTCCTGCAGGGGCCTTCAACGTTTTAAAACCGTTGGGCTCGGGCCTGTAACTTGTCGAGAATGCTCAGGTACGAAGGGGGGCAGGAAGACCACGTGAGAGGGACGTACTCCATAAAGGAGAGGACTTAAGCTGCATATAGGGTATTGATCCCTTCGGAGTCAAGAAGGTGTGAGACACGCAGGACACAGCTAAGTTTCCAGGCGGTTTTCCTTGCAATGGTTCGGATGTGGTCGGTGAAGGTCAGGACGCTATTCACTTCCCCCCAAGTAGGGAGAGGGACGTCTGCAGGGGCCCCGGCCTCCCCCCCAGTAAGATGGTAGGGAGGGAGAAATCAGGAGGACGTTGTCGTCGGGAGATGAGCATCGCCTAGGTTTTCTCTGGAGCGAGATCCACTGCCTTCGACGCCCCCATTAGGTGACGGTTTGAAGGACCTGTTTTTATATGAGCGACAGTCGTGCGGTGATCACCACTGTCGCAGAGGAATGTAAGTGGGCAGTTTTTCGGCAAAATGCATGTGCCTCGGGGATGAGCTGGAGCAGGTCTTTGGAATACATTCCAGAGGAGAGGGCCGAGCACACTGTCCTGTGGGACGCTGGCAAAGATCGGGTGTTCCTCTGGGGTTTGACCGTCCACCACCACTCTGAAAAATCTGTCCGCAGGTAGTCTTGTAGTAGGAGCAGCAGATGACCGCGGACACCCAAACTGTTCAGTTTTGGGGATGAGGCCGTGATGCCAAAACCCTGTCAAATGCTCCTGCAATGTCAAGGGCAATGACATATGTTTTCCTTTCTTTGTGTCAAGACGCTTATTTCCATGGTGTGGAAAGATGGAGCAATAGGTCGGCCGCTGACCTGTTTGCTCGGAAGCCAAATTGCTTGATGTTAAGAAGGTGGTGTGATGTGAAGAAAGACGCTATCTTGTCGGCAAATTCCAGCGTCTTGCCAAGAACTGATAAAAGGGAGATGGGCCTATAGTTCTTGGGGTCAGTTCTTTTGCCCTTTTTTATGAATTGCCACCACTCTGGCAGCCTTCCACAGGGTGGGCCACCCTTCCAGTAGCGAGGCAGTGCTGAAAGATAGGAGCAAGTGGGGGTTGCTAGCTGAGAGGCGCAGCGCTTAAGGATATGAAGGTTTAAAGTTGTTCTGGGCACAAGGCCTCTTTTGTGTCGACCTGAAATAAATGTTTGGGGAAAATTCCTCACTAGTTATAGTGGGTTAGAAAGGCTGGCATTGGTGATGTGGGCACAGCTGGGATGGATCGCTGGGGATCAGGTACTGTCATTTTGTTGGAAAAAAATGTCGCGAGTACCTTGGCCTTGTCCTTGTTCTTTTGGCCACTGTGCCGTCAGACTTGAATAGCGGAGGGTATGGTGTCGTCCTGTTGGGCAGACCTTGTTGCTGTTTAAGTGGGTCCACCAGGACTTGTTCCCACTGAACGACCACTGAGCTTGGTTTTTAGGTCGTCTTGCCAGCGTCGTTGAGCCATTGTTGGATTTCTTTCATTGCTGCACAAGAGTGTCTGTAGCGCTCTTGTTAGGGTGGGTTTAATGGCCGGGAGTAGAGCCGGCAGGCACGACTTTTTTCATCAGCAGCCATCCTACATTGGTAACCAACCAGGGCTTATCAAGGGGCTTGGCAGTGTAAATCTGGCTTGGCCCCATATTTCTTCTGGAGTTTAAGCAGAGTACGTGTGAATGTGTGTACCTGTGGATCCACATCATTGACGAGAATGGTGCTCCAGGGTGTTTGTTGCAGCGCGTCACAATAGACCCCCCAGTCTGCTCTACCCCACAGCCAGTTTGGGGCGTGTGACGGGGGCATCCCTCTGAGCTGCAACCTGTTTTGTACTTAGGATCGCCATGTGATCTGATGATCCTACAGCACCGAGGGGTGAACAGGTGACGACACTGTCTGGGAGATCACTAATGACAGGATCAAGTGATGAGCCAGAAAAAGAAGAAAAGAAAAGTGATAAAAGACAAGCAACGAGGGCCCCACCCCCAAAAAGGACAATTTGGGAGGAAAAACAACCACAATACACCACACACACACCGCACATACACAATACACCCACCCCAACACACACCCCAAAACCAAACCAAACCCCAACACAATTATAACCCACCAAAAAAAAAAAAAAAAAAAAACCCCGAGATACTCCGTAGGGAGGGGGAGCCGCCGGGTAAAAGAGAAGTTGGGCCGTGGGCGGAGGGAAACAAGGGGAAAAGCCCCCCCGTAAGAGGAAGGGAGGGGAGGGGGGGGCCCCGCCGGGGGGGGGGGAAAACCAAGAAAGGAAAAGAAAAAAAAGGGGAATGGAGGGGGGAGAAGAGGGAGGGAAAAAAAATAGATGAATAAAGATGAAAAAACCCCCAAACCCCCCGGGGGGAAAGGGAACGAAAAGAAGGCTTAAGGGAAAAAAGAGAATGAAAGAGGAGGTGGAAGAGGCGCAAATTTAAGAGAGAGAAAAAGACCCGAGGAGAGAAGAGGAAGGGAGAGAAGAGGAGAGGGGAAAAGGGGGAGAGAGAAGAAAAAAAAAAAGGGGGAGAGAGAGAGAGAGAGAGAGGGAGGAGAGAGAGGAGAGAGAGAGAGAGAGAGAGAGAGAGAGGAGAGAGAAGGAGGGGAGAGAAGGAGGAAGGAAAAAGAGAAAAGGGAGAGAGAGAGAGAGAGAGAGAGGAGAGAGAGGAGAGAGAGAAGAGAGATGAGAGAGAGACAGGAGAGAGAGAAAAGAGAAGAGGAGAGGAGAGAGAGAGAGGAGAGAGAGAGAGAGAGAGAGAGAGAGAGGAGAGAGAAGAAGAAGAGGAGAGAGAGAGAGAGAGAAAAGAGAAAAAGGGGAAGAGAGAAGGCGGAAGAACGCGCGCGCAGGCCCCGGTCATGGTGTTATACAGCTCCTAAAATTGAAGCATTCCTTGGGAAAAACTGAGCCACTCACTGCGAAAAAGGATATCTGTCGGAAACGATTTTTATAACACAGGGGAAAAAAAAATTTCTAAAAAAATTCCAAAAGACAAAAATGGGGTTTTACCTCCATCAATAGTCAACTGCCACTCTCCCCTTCAATCCCCCAGACGCCGGTCACCCCCCAATAGTCACCTTAAACCACCGATACAGTGACCCCGCGCCCCCACCCCACTCCACCCACCCCAACCTTTTGATTTCTCTCCCATCGCTTTTTTTTTTTTCAAGTTTTACCCCTTTCTCTCACTTTTTACTGTCCGCTTCCTGGGGGATCTGCAGAAGAACTCAACTCGGGGGGGGGAAAAACACCAGCCAGCCCCCCTTTTGAAAAGATAGTCCCCTCCCCCTCCCTCCCTGCCCCCCTGCTGAAAAGTGAAAAGCCCTGGTTCACGTCACCACCACCACACCACCCCCACCACCCGACTGCCTCACCCCAAAATAACCCGGCTGCGACTATGATGGTGAGTAAGTCCCCACCGCCTCACGCAGGGCCCCCTCGGCCTACCTGGATAACACCTGGTCTTTGGGCCCCCCAGTCGTGGCAGAAAACCCACCGTAAATCAGTCGCTGAATGTCAGGAGGTTTTTCCCCCCAACATCCCCTACCAGCTTCTAAACCCCAACACAAACACGATGCTGTCAAGTCAGTTTTCTACGCGAAGCTGTGGGGATCTTGGACCCCGGGGTTTTCGGGAAAGCATTGCACACCCACACGGGTGAACTGAGCCTTCCGTGCTGCCCCCACTGAATTCTCCCTGCCGATGATGATGTTTATGAACCTGCAGAAATTAGACCCCGGGGAGTCTAGCCAAATCTCAGGGTTTTAAGGGGAGGCTACGCGAAAAACAGCTTTTCTCGGCTTTTTTGATACGACACCCCAGCGTATCCCCCACAGAGAGACCTGTATAACTATCCTGGACTTTTTTGACAAAAGCATAACCAAGCCAGCCTTAAAGAGCTTGACCCCAGAACCATTGCCAAAGCGCTAAGCCTGAATGGATTGACCCCCAGTGACAAAACACACTGCCAAAAATCAACCTCACGGGCCCTGGGGACGTTGAAAAACCATCCACTTAAGCCTGTTGTCATAAACCAGACGTGGTGTGAACGGTCATAAAAAACACCCACCCCCGCCGCGAGCCCTGAGCGCACACCCCCCGCGCCTCCCTATCACGAGCCCCGAGCCCCGCGTACCCCACCCTCCCTGCCGCGATCCAAGCGCGGGTTATCAGTGTCTCCACTGCCAAATCCTGAGCCCCGGGGCTTCTCGCGCCCCACCTCCCCCCCCCGAAACCGTATCGCACTTCACGGGAAAAACCAAAAAAATGAACCAGATAACTTCAACTTCAACGACAAACCCCTTGCCCGATCCCCCCCGAGCCCCACAATGCAAGGCGGCAGATTCAGCTGGGTCTGCCCCAACACCCCGGGCCCCCAAATTCGAAGCTTCCCCATCACCGCAAGAAAGTGGACACGAAAACGTTTGCTTCAGGAATTAAGTGCGACTACTGCCAGCCCCACGGTCACCCACCCGGGAGTGCCACGCGCCCCGATCAAAAAAGGCAGGAAAAATTTTTTAAAACAGCGTCTGCGGAACAGGAAAAACCATAACGTTGGCTTTCACTCCCTAAACAACAGTTTGCGTTTCTGCCCCCATTTCTGACACCTCACAGGTAGAGTCTGGACACCACCTCAAGCTTCCCCCCCCCTCCAATGCAGCCCAAAATGCTCTCACCCCGGGGCTACCACCCGCAGGCAAAATTTGGGAAATTTAAACCCTATTCAGCTAACGTTTGAGGTTCGGAAAAAACGTCGGTGATAACGTACAGCCCGTTTTGCCACACAGTCCTGACATCTTGCCACTACTGAGACCTTTCCCCAAACCCCCAGGCCAGACAACTTTGGGGGAGATAGGTGGGTTTCTCAATTGGGTTTCCGACGGAAGAGCCCAAGGGACCTTTGGGGATCGCTGTGTGCTTTCCCCAAAAGCCTCCTGTACAAGCTCCCCGCGACCTTCCTGCTCACATGGAGATGATGTTCTTCAAATTTTGGACACCATCAAGACTCCCTTCTGCTTGCGGTGTTAACCCACTTGGCAAGGGGGGAGCCCCTTTACTACCTGACCCCCAACTTTAAAGCCCCGCCCCCCGACTCCCGTAAGCTCTCATTATTGTGGGTGATTCAACCAGACCTTATCCCTTTTTGACAGTGTTGACAGTGTTTGGACTCCCAATCACTCCCATTCCCCACCGAACTCAGGGTCTTCACTTGACCTGTAATCCCAAAATTTGCCCCGCTATAGTGACTTGGCCCGTAGCAACAGGGGGTTCCCTGACCCCCTGGTGTTCCACCAAGATCAAGCGGCCCTCGAAAAAGATGAGGCAGTGTCTGCACCCCAAATGGCTATGGGGAAAGGGGGGCTGGGGTGCAATGAAGGCCACTTAAAAAACATCGTGTGGCTACGTGCTTACAGGTGAGTTTTACGAAAAAGTGAAAAAACTTCACAGAAATCTGATGTCCCACCAAAGAAAATTTGTTCCCTGCCAGAATACAAGTCTAAACGGGGGGAAACCCGCCCTGGGTTTTGGCTTTTAATGCAGGAAAGCACAGACAATAAACGGGCCCGGCCGATATAAATCCCACCCCACAAAAAGACATAAACACCCGCAAAAATGGGCCCGTGAAATATGAAAAAAGCCCCGAAAAAAGGCGCCAACAAAAGGAGGGATTACCAAAAACGAAAGCTTTCAGGCCATCCGTGGACTAAAGGGTTTGGGGGAAGGCATCAAAAAAACAACAGGGTTCTCTCGTGACGACAGCTCCCACCGTTGACATCACCTGATGGCTCTTTTTTACAAGTCCCCGGGGTAAAGCTCAGGTGTTTTCTGCCCACTTTTCCTCCAAATGACAGTTCCTGACCCAGAACGTGAACCTCCCACAGTTCCCGGGTTTAACCAAGCCGCCCCCGGGAACACACCATTACCACGGAGGAGGGTGTTGCAACACTTCAATAGTTGATCCCCAAAAAAGCGTGGGACCAGATTATCAGCCTCATGCTTAAAAAAAATGTGCCTCACAACTTCTTGCCTCTGCTACCATCTTCCGGGGGGTGCCTTTCATCTCGCGTGGCCACGGAGTGGAATGGCGAGAGCCCGTGCTATCCACAAAAAGAAGAGCAAGGCGATCCTCAGAAATACGCCCCCTTTCCCCCCTTTCCCTTTTGGGAAAGTTTTTGAATCTATCATTCCCAAAACACAAATTTTTTTTTCGCTCACCCCTTTCTAAAAATTTACGGCAATTTTGGCTTCCCCGGAGGGGAGGGTCTGCAGCAGACCTTTTTTTCCTGCATCAGCAGCTGGAAGCACTCCTAGGATTTATTACCAAAGTGATAAAAGTAGAAGGCGGGGGTTTTTCTAAAGCTTTTCTGGCTCAGTCAGACCTCACCGACTATGCAGTTCAGTTTTGGGCTCCTATTACAGGATGATAAGTGTTGTTAGAAAAAAGGAGAAAGGATGACCAAATGATACAAGGGGGCGTAGCTTTGTTATGAGGGAGATTGAATTATTAAAATTCATCCTCGGAGAGCAGAGTGGGGGGGATTGATGGAAGTTTTTAAAGGGGTAAAAGGGATTTAAAAGGAGAGGGAGGAAAAATTCTTACGGGCTTTTAACCAGGGTGAAAGAAATAACGGATTCAAGCTGGAAAAAACGTAGATTTAGAAAAAGGGAAAAGGGAAAAAATGGTTTACAAATAGGGTGGGGAATGAATGGAAAGGGTTCAGTGACAGGTAGTTAAGTGCTGAGTTTTGGGGAGCTTTAAAGGGGAGCTGGATGGGTTTAGGGTGGGGGGGGTGAAAGGGGATGAGGTAGTTTAGGTTGACAGGAACTCCCCGTGTAGGCCTCGGGCCCCCTTGTAGCCCATTTTCTTACTTATATTCTTTGTAGATCGGGCGAAGAAACCTTCGTCTCGCCCCTTACATCGCTGGGGCCCCTTTATAGGGTGTGGGATAGGGCATCACTACCAAGCTAGAAAACCCGGGGGTTGTGGGGAGCTGTACACCTCCCGCAAGATAAATTTTCCCTGAAAGAAAACCCGCGCGTGGTGGTGAATGGTAACCCCTCTCTGAAAAAGCTATCAAAAACCAGTGTCCCTAAGGAAAGGTAAAATCGGCCTTTGTATGGAACGTTTTTCTTAACGACACCCCGGCAGCTGATTACTGAGGCAAAAGCTTAGCGACGACTGTACTTCACATTCACCCGTGGAGGGGTGACGCCACAACACATATTCGTATCAACCGGCACTCAGAGCATCGCCTCCTGGGGCAAGAGATGGCAAGTCACCTTTGCACCAGACAAGACTCAAGCCGTCCTCATCTCCCGCAGGCAAGATGCAGTCAACTGGGACCAACACGCCATTCTCCTGGAAGGCAGAAAAATACACCTCCAGGAGTCAGTCAACATTCTAGGGGTGGAGTTCGACTCTGGCCTCACATACACCAGCCACGTCAGGAAGGTCGCCAAGGATGCTGCCTGGAAACTGAGCTGCATCCGACGCGTCGCGCACCTCCTGCACGCTCAGGGAGTCGACACACTCTACAAGTCACAAGTCCGCTCCCTGATGGAATACTCGCCCCTCGCATGGTCCTCCTGCCCCCCGTCATACCTCCGCCTCCTTGACCGGGTTCAAGCCAGAGCCCAGCGGCTGGCCCGGCTGTAAGCCCCTGTGGCTGCTGCACAGATAATTCAACCTCTCCAGCAGCGGCATGACGTGGCAGGCATGTGCGTCATGTACAAGGCTCACAGGATGCAGCTCCTACAACTAGCAGAGCTGCGCCTCAACCCACGGGCCAGGCCCTCCCACTCTACCCGTGCGGCCCACAACATCGACCAGCAAGTGACTGTGCCCTTCGCGAGGACGAAACATTACCTCCGCTCCCTCCTACCCCGCTATGGTCGACTCTGAAACACCTTGGTGCGCCAACCGACCTGCACCTCACCACTTCCATGCACGCCTTCAAATCGGGCGTAAATGTCTGGCTGCAAGCGGAGCTAACGCAATAGAAACATGTAATAAAAATAATGACTAAATATTTGTATTATAAGATTAATGTTATACATTAGTATAATTTCTTTATATATATGTGTATCAATATATTAGTATACTTTCTGTATATTATGTGTATTAGGGTATAGTTGTTAGTATAATTTCTTAATCACTCGTGTATCACTATTATATCATAGTAGATAATTGCTGTACTTTTCCATATTATTTGTTAAAATTTTTTGTCATAAAATAAAATAAATAGCTAGAGATAGCCCTTTTGGGGCCCCCAGTAGGACTTTAGCAATCAACCCCCCTTTGTTTTCAATGTATTAATTTTAAAAAAAAAAAAAAAGAAAAAAAGAGAGAGAGAGAAGAGAGAGAGAGAGGGAAAAGAAGAGAGAGAGAGGGGGGGGAGAGAGAGAGAGAGGGAGAGAGGAGAGAGAGAGAGAGAGAAAAAAGAGAGGAGAGGAGGAGAGAAAGAGAGAGGGAGAGAGAGAAGAGAGAGGAGAGGAGAGAGAAGAGAGGAGAGAGAGAGAGAGAGAGAGAAAAAGAGATGTTCTTTTTTTTTTATTTTTAAAATTGTATCAAATTTTTTCTTTTATGTATTGCTACGACTTTTGTTATTAAAATTTTTTTTTTTTCACTACTACTTTATACTATTTTTATTATTATTTTTATTATTTTTTAAATTACTCCCCACTTTCCTTTACTACCAAATACATTACTACTACTGTTACTATTTAAGATTTAGGTGTTGTAGACGTGTCCTGCCATTATGGTTACGATAAAGGTGTATGCAGTTGTTATTTGCCTTAACAAATGATAAAGATGTTGGTGGCAGAGGCTGTGGTGGCGTGCAGTAAGCAGGTAAACAAGTGCACAGGCGGGGCAGGGCAGAGGTGGAGGCCTCTTGACGGGCAGTGGTGGCCGGCGCCTGGCTGCCGCGGGAGGCCAGTGGGGCAGTGGCGGCAAGAGTAACTGTAGCGGCGGGAGTGTAAGTGAGAGTGTCGGGCGGGCGCGTGGGCTGATGGAGGTGGGCAGGTGGGCAATTGGGGGGGGGGGACACTGACCACTCCACCCCCTCCACTCCCTCTACCAGCACGACCACCTACCCACCCACCCCTGCACACCCTTCACTAGCACCACAACCTACCCCCACCACCTACCCCTTCCACTTCCTCCACCAACACCACCACCTACCCCCCACCCCCTCCACACCCTCCACTAGCACCACCATCTACCTGCACCTACCCTCTCCATCCCCTCCACCTACCTACCTAGCCCTCTCCACCACCTACCCCTCCGCCCACTTTGCCACCATCATCCCTGCTCACACCGTCCCGCTCCCCCCGAGGCGAGCTGACCCGCGGCCTTGCTGCCTCATTTAAATACAGGTAAATCTCGCTGTTACCACACGTTAGGCAACTCCAGGACGGACAGGACTATATAAGCCGGGTTGTCACGCCTACGCAAAGACTGGCTTGTCGGCCTGGCCTGGCTTGGCTGCCTGCCCGTCTCCGTGGCGTGAGGCAACAACCGTCGGAGTGGACGGAGAGGGTGGGGGGCGCCTGGGCTCGTGCTTATCATTGCGCCACACAGCCTCTACACACATGATGAATTAACAAACAACACAGGAAGTTGAGCTGGCATTCCGGGCTCGAGGTGGTTTATAGACACAATATTAACCCCTTCAAGGCCAGATCTTTCCTTTGCTATATAAAATTGTCTGATGATAGCCATAAAATTACGAAAAGTATCATAATATATACCAAATTAGCTAGTGGACAAAGATAAAATACAGGTGATATCTATGTCTATATTCATTAAAGTCGTCTATAATGGTCGACAAATTACAATGGAAAGATACTTTATGGGCCTCAAGGGGTTAAGACCAAACTTCTGGATGTTGAGGTCTTGACAAATTAACACCCGAGGCTGCCATGTCACTGTTGGTTGTAATGAATCAACAAACTTCAAAGTAAATGCAAGTATGCATTCACTCGCTGTGCAATACTTAGGGGAAGCAAAGTGTGGCTGTTCAGGTGGCAGTCTGTATTATGTTCCTGGTCGCCGAGTCCTTATCAATCACGAACACAATTTAATCTCTACATTAGGCAAAGAGAGATAGAGACGAATATCGGAGCGCACCATTGTGTATAGAGAGCCTCATCATTGCCCCCGAACATACACACACGTCGTATGATATTGGGAGGTTGCTGAAAAACCCACACATACATACAAGATAGTAGGGGACTAGACTTGATTCCCAAGAACTCTCATCTACACACAAATACACACATGGTATGTAATGTATGTATTGTATACGTATATAGTGAGAGGCTGCTGAAAACCCCCAGCACCACACACAAGATAGTTTGAAGTTCGAGTTCATTCCCAAGCACCATCCCTCTCCCTCCCTTTACCGCAACTCTAGACTATTAAAATTCGACAGTCACAGTCATGCAATATACAGGGACTTCGGTATTTTCTACAGCACAACATAACACAGCCAACGAAGCCATCATGGTGTATATAGCGTTGAGGCATTTGCCATCACCTGACGCCCGCCCGGCATCAAATCTTCAGCCCCGGCAGCACAACACAACAGCTTCTTTTTACTACTGGTCTGCAGGATCAGCATACGAAAAAAAACATTGTGCGGATTATGTATATGATTCACCCAGCGAGTATCAAGTGACCTTCAAAATATAACCTTAAAAAAAGTCGTTGGCGAGTACTCTTATGCACACACGGCGCCATGCCTCGCCTCGCCACAGCCTCGCAGCAGCCTCACCCGAGTTCTTGCGCCAATACCTGCATGGGTGGCCAGGGATGCAGGGGAGGGGGGGAAGGCATGGGGACAGGTGGACGAGCCGTTGTGCAGAGCAGGGGAGAGAGGGAGGGATCGAGGCGGGACGTCGGGGGGAACTCATAATTCTCGGGGGCGTCGGCCAGTCGGCTAAATCCTGGTCTACACAGACTGACTGTGTGTGTGTGTGTGTGTGTGTGTGTGTGTCGTGTGTGTGGTGTGGTGTTTTTGGTGTGTGTGTGTCTTGTTGTGTGTGTGTGTGTGTGGGGTGTGTGTGTGGTGGTTTGTGGTGTGTGGTGTGGTGTGTGTGTGTGTGTGGTGTGGTGTGTGTGGGTGGTGGGGTGTGTGTGTGTGTGTGTGTGTTGTTGTGGTGTTGTGTGTGTGGGGGTGTGGTGTGTTGTGGTGTGTGTGTGTGGTGGTGTTTGTGTGTGTTTTGTGTGTGTGTGTGTGTGTGTGTGTGTGTTGGTGTGTGTGTGTGGTGTGTTGGTGTGTGTTTGTGTGTTTTGGGTGTGTGTGGTTGTGTGGGTGTGTGTGTGTGTGGTGTGTGTGGTGTGTTGTGTGTGTGTCGTGTTGTGTGTGTGTGTGTGTGTGTGTGTGTGTGTGTGTGTGTTGTGTGTGTTGTGGTGTGTGTGTGTGTGGTGTGTTTGGTGTGTGTTGTGTGTGTTGTGGTGTGTTTGTGTGTGTGTTGTGTGTTGTGTGTGTGTGTGTGTTTTGCAGACAGACATACGTGGTAACATTTCTACCATTTAATGATGTTTTTCACCTATCGTTGTTGTCCCTCGGAGGTAAATTATCCCAGGCGAGATAACATAAATACCGGTCGCTATCAGGGGATCTAAATTAACAAATATGAAGAGCTTTGGTATAAACACGCACTGCTCACCTTTCCTCGAGAGCCTCATAACGACTCTCTTTAATTCAAATTTAGATATTAATCAACTTAATCTCGCAAGACAAGCGATGACTGCGCCCGAAAAAAGGTAGGGGGGCGACGGGGGTTGGGCCAACAATATAAACATAGCGATATCTGGCCTGCAGTTTAAAGGAGGTTAAAGTATTAGGTAGTGAAGCATAATGCAAGGGATAACAGGCTTGGAATATAAGGAACTATTAAGTGTGCAGGATTAAGTGAGTCAGTTTAGGAATATCTGATCGTCTGTATAAGTAAGTATGATGAATATGTTATCTAGTATTATGAGTTCCACTGTAAGATGCTGGAGTATTTGTGTGAGCAGGGCCAACTATGCCAAATATATTAACTAAGGCTAAAATTAAACCTCTTTTTTCCCGGTAATAAAAGTATATCAACTAAAAAAACTATCTAAGACTAAATAAATTAACTAAGAAAAATTACTAAGCCTAAAATTAAACATCTTTTCTTCCCGGTAATAAAAAATAAATGTACACCAAAAAGTAACAAAGCCTAAAATTTTACTTTTCTTCCCGGCATTAAAAAAAAAAAAATAAGTAAACTAACTAAGCCTAAAATAAACTCTTTTCTTCCCGGTAATAATAAAGAATAACTCAAATATTTGATTAAGCCCAAAATTTTACTCTTTTCTTCCCGGTAATAAAAAAAAAAAAAATAAATAAATAGACTAAGCCTAGAAATTAAACTCTTTTCTCCCCGGTAATATAAATAGATTAACTAGAAATATTAAATAAACAAAAATTAAAGCTCTTTACTTCCCGCTAATAAAAAAAATTAACTAAGCCTAAAATTTAAATACTTGCTTCCCGATAATTAAAAAAAATTACTAAGCCTAAAATTAAACTCTTTTCGTTCCGATAATAGAAATAGATTAACTAAAAAGTTAACTAACCCGCTATTAGTATCGAGTATTAAGGTCCAGGAGAATGACTGCAGTGTGTATAATATAAATGTCATGTATTAGTTTACAGTATAAGTTATATTGAGTATCAGGTTTCCAGGATTAAGTTGTAGCGTTGTGTGTGTGTGTGTGTGTGTGTGTGTGTGTGTGTGTATTCATCTAGTTGTATTCATCTAGTTGTACTTTACAGGGCCAGAGCATCGCTCGTATGGCCCCGTCTCCATATCAACATTTATTTTTCTCATTCATCTTTAGGTGTTGGCCGAAGCCACCACCCCGGGAGGCGGGTCACAAAACCCCCGGCTAACACCCGGTACCCATTCACTCTGGGTGGACAGGGGCTCGGGTTTTAAGAAGACCGCCGTCTGTCTTCGCTCCGCCGGGGATCCAGCCGGGACTTCTCGGTTGTGAGCCGAGCGTGCTAACCCTTACACTACGGAGTTCTCATGTTGTGTGTGTGTGTGTGTGGTGTTTGTGTGGTGTGTGTGTTTTGGGGTGTGTGTGGTGGGGGTTGGGGTGTGTTGTTTTGTGATTGTCGTCAAATTATGGAAAATAGATAATGAAAGTTGAAAAGTATATAATTCAATCTCCTTTTGGATAATTATCTAAAAACCCTTTTATCCTAGCCAATCTTTTTTTTTTTTTTTCATTTTTCCCTTCAGCAAGTTAAGAATAATTGGTCAGGTATTGTTCTAGTCTGCTTTTTCCTTCTTTCCTCCTCCTCCACTCTTCTTCTTCTTCTTTTCTTCTTCTTCCTCTTTCTTCTTCTTCCTTCTTCTTCTTCTTCTTCTTCCTCTTTCTTCTTCTTCCTCCTCATTCTCTATTTTCCCTTCCTTCACTAACTCTTTTGTCTAATCTATGTTTTGGATATGAAGATGGGGATAGAAAAGAGGAGGGGAGAGAGGAGGGGAGGGAGGGGAGAGGAAGAGGAGAGAGGGGGGAGAGGGGAGGGAAGGGGAGAGAAAAGAGGGAGGAGGAGGAGAGAGAGGGGGAGAGAGGAGAGGAGGAGAGAGAGGAAAGGGGGAGAGAAGGAGGGAGGAGTAGGGTGGGGAGAGAGAGAAAGAGAGAGAGAAGAGAGAGGCAGAAGAGAGAGAGAGAGAAGAGGAAAAGGAGGAGGGGAGAGAGAGAGAGGAGAGGAGAAGAGAAAAGAGAGAGGGAGAGGGAGGAGGAGAGGAGGGGAGAGAGAGGAGGAGGGGGGAGGGGAAAAGGAGAAGAGAGGAGGAGAGAGAGAACGAGAAAAGGAAGAGAGGAAGGAAAAGGAGGAGAGGGAGGAGAAGGAGAGTCGGGGGAAGAGAGAGGGAGAAGAGAAGAGAGAGGAGAGAGGAGAAGAGGAGAGAGGAGAGAGACGAGAGAAGAGAGAGAGAGAGAGAACCTAGCAAGCTTATTAGCATATCATCAAAGCACAAACTCACACACCAAAAATAACACTGTTGAAAAACATGGTCAGTCTTTATGAATTGCATGCTTAACGCGTCCAAATAATATTACAACGACAATCTTAACAGGAGGAGGAGGAGCCGGAGGAGGAGGAGGAGGAGGAGGACAAGAGCCAGACGAGGGTGTTGGTAGCGGCGTCAAGGGTGGAGGGGAAGGCCAGGGGGTGGTGGCGGAGAGGTCCAGGGGAGAGGTTGTGGGAGGGAAAAAGTGGAAGTCGTGAGGTGGTTTGCCCAGGTCGAGCTCTGCGTCATTCAATGGACAACTTCACCCTGACTCAACCAAACCAGCCTTCATAATCTCTCTCTCTCTCTCTCTCCTCTCTCTCTCTCTCTTTCTCTCTCCTCTCTCTCTCTCTTCTCTCTCTCTCTCTCTCTCTCTCTCTCTCTCTCTCTCTCTCTCTCTCTCTCCCCTCTCTCTCTTTTCTCTCTCTCTCTCTCTCTCTCTCTCTCTCTCTCCCTCTCTCTCTCTCTCTCTCTCTCTCTCTCTCCTCTCTCTCTCTCTCTCTCTCTCTCTCTCTCTCTCTCTCTCCCCCTCTCTCTCTCTCTCTCTCTCTCCTCTCTCCTTTTCTCTCTCTTTTCTCTCTCTCTTCTCTCTCTCTTCTCTCTCTCTCTCTCTCTCTCTTCCCCTCTCTCTCTCTCTCTCTCTCTCTCTCTCTCTCTCTCTCTCTCTCTCTCTCTCTCTATCTCTCTCTCTCTCTCTCTTCTCTCTCTCTCTCTCTCTCTCTCTCTCTCTCTCTCTCTCTCTCTATCTCTCTCTCTCTCTCTCTCTCTCTCTCTCTCTCTCTCTTCCTCTCTCTCTCTCTCTCTCTCTCTCTCTCTCTCTCTCTCTCTCTTTCTCTCTCTCTCTCTCTCTCTCTCTAGACTTATATGACTTATTCTTGACACAATGAAACAGGTCACACATCCTTCTCTAGTGTGTGACCTGCTTCTTGACACATCAGGACAAACCACTCATCTTCCGTCTGTCTGACCTGCAGGACAATCACTCTCTTAATTCCCCATATATTACCAAAGTCCTTATTTTCTTTTCCTTGCACAGTACAGCATCGTGTTTTTAGTGCTGGACTTATGTTTTGAATCGAGAAGTTCAGTATTAATTTAGAGAACCTTATTTATTATTCATAATCCATATATTTATTATTATTATCCTTGTTTTGAATCGAAAAAAGCTCACTGTTAAGAGAAACTTTATAAAGAGAGTGACATCATTTTGATATTGACTTGATTTTAAGAACTGCAAATGTAGTTCATCAGTTGTATAGATGTCATGGTTAATGCTTGAGACTTAACAATTTATGACATACGTATACTGTACTGTGCGATTTTAAGAAACGTAAATGATGTTCAGTTGTATTAATCTTATGGTTATTGCGTGAGACTTAGTAATTTTCGACAAACTTAGTGTACTGGGCGATTTCAAGAAATGTAAATGTTGTTCACTTGCATTAATTTCATGGTTATTGCAAGAGACTTAACAATCTTCGACATACGTAGTGTACTGGGTGATTTTAAGAAATGCAAATGTTGTTCGTCAGTTGAATTAATCTTATGGTTATTGCATGAGACTTAATGATTTTGGACATAGTTTAGGTACTGGGCGTCGAAGGTGAGTCCAATGATCATAGAGTCCAGTGATCACCAGGGAATGATTGGACTCTCGAAGGTGCGATTGTATCTCCCCTGATGCCGAAGATACGGATTGGTAAATTACGGTGCTTGATCCAGTTTTCCCCAAGTTGACTAGAAGATTATATGGTAGTTATTGGACACTCGAGGATCATTCTGGAATACAAAATCGTGGATACTTTTCTTCCCTTTATGGCTGTGTAACCGGTCTGTCCTTATCATATGTTGTTACCCTAAACAATAGCAGAAACTCTAAACCTCATCAGACACACAATCTCCCGGGACTGGATTGTGGGTGAGAATCATAGGTGTTCTTTTTTCCTACATTTATTTTTGTTCGGTTGACTCCCAATCACATATTAAGCATCTGGAAAGCTGGTCAAATACCTCTTAGCGCCATCCACGCCCAGCCCCTCGGAGCAGATTATATAGATATCGATAAGCTCATTGTATCCGCCCCGTCTGCTGATCTCAGAGGGAATGACTTTTGATGACATTTCTCGTGTAGGTTTTCTATACAACTCTCGCCCTTTTTGTCCCTGAGGCTATAACAGACGCGCCACAAACGTCACCTAATATTGAAACTTGCTACAACATTTTGCGGAAGCCAATATGAATGAATTTTTCTGTGAATTATTGCAAAGCAGAAAGAACACTTAAAATTCAATGATAACAGATTAGAGCTCACGTCTGAGTTTCATGAACACAAACTTAAGTGTGAGTGTTGCCGGCGTCGTACACTTTAACACATGAATGCAGTTATGTATGTGTGTGAGTTTGGAATTTTTTGTTTCCCTCTTGGAAAGCGACATTATAAACTAAACGGCTTAAAGCTTACTTCTACCGTTGGGCTCTCATGTTCACCACCTCCTCGTTCTCCTCCTCATATCAGCTCTACATAAAGGCATTTCTGTTCATAGGCAGTCTTGCCCCGTGACACCGCCCTGTATTTCAGCGTTCGTTACAGCATCCTGTCTGCATGCATTTGTGGTGGTCTGTGAAACTCGGTGTCATTCACCCACGGTCTTGACCACGCGAGCTGAACAGATGTTCGTCAACCTTTGCCCTCCCGTAAAGAGCTTACAGTTCATAGTGACCGATTTATGGGTAGGGCTGAAATGTCACACACCACACTCTCCCCATCGTTTTGGTTAAGGTAGACCGTAACAACCTATGCTATCAGCAGTTTTCATCTTGAGCGAGGACTGAACTGAACAGCAGGTGGAGACTCATCCGATCAGACCACACAGTCGGATTTTTTTTTTATGTGTATAGATGCCGATATCTATATTTCATCCAGATACAAGATTCCTTTTTTCGAATATAATGACTTGGTTTATTGTTTTGATTGATTCAGGATTCATTAGCACACTTCAACACACTCCAGGCAGGTGATGTTCGAGGTGATGTTCAGATGATGTTCTTTCGGGCAGGTGAAGTTGTGCTTTGTGGCACTTGTGTGTATACGTCTCCCGCTGCTGCTACAATGTCTGGCTTAGAAAAGACTGTTGTAGCTGCCTCAGTGTCCCTGTCTAACTACATCTTGATTCCCTTAATTGTATGCAGTGTAAGGATGTGCCAATGCAGTTTTCTCTCAAGTAGCGATGCGGCGTGTGTTTCATATTCATAATTTTGGCGTCTTCTTCATCTGGCTTTATTACCCATCTGGACAGCATTCCCTGCGTCCTGTTTTCTCCCTTCCACACTGACAAGTGTGGATTATCCCTTACGCATCAAGGAGGGCGCTGGGAGGATAAGGAAGGGGGTCATATATGCACATTCATAGCCTTGAGTAATGAACACGAAGGTATGAGGAGGCTGGCCACCGCCCTGCCCCGCTATACTCAATCTGTGGCGGGGTGGACCGTTGGGTGCTGAAAAACCCTCACTCCTATTATATCTAGCCGGGGTGTCAGATTGACGGCTGTAGAGGCGGGAAGGCCTCCTTTTGGCACCTCTCAATCGCCTCATCAGATCGCAACTGCCATATACACCTTGGGAGCGGCCGTGGCAGGGCTGGGTGACGCCTGGCCGTCGTCGCTGCCTCCTCTATGCTGCTCTGCCGCTGCACAGGCGACCCACCCTGCCCTGAGGCGAGGGGTGCCCGGTACTCGTCTGTCCGGCAGGGGTGGTGGGTGAAGTGGTGGGCGTCACCCTCCCAGGCGTCTTCTCTCCACCCTAATTATCTTGATATTCCGCTGCTACTGACTGTGGCCACGCTAGTCCGCCTCCGCACCCCTCGCCTCGCCTTAATCTACTCACACGTTGAAGTTTGTTGATTTGATGCTCGTATTGATAACCAGCGAAAAAAGCGCTCCCACTCAAGACACTGTCAGGAGTCGTAAGTTGAGGCCACAGATATTATAGCCGAGAACATTTATACACATGTAAAGTCAAGATCTCGTGGTAGGCAAGTCAGATAACTCATTGGTGGACACACAGCCAACTTCCTCAGATGGCGCAGAGCCGTTCAGGGCCTGATCCAGCAGCCCTCCTGAGTGAGCATGACTGAGACAGAGACAGAAAAATATATCAACTGCCCAAATATTGTCATACTGTACGTGCGAAGGTACTATTTAACACACACACACACACACACACACACACACACACACATACACACATACACACACATACACACACACACACACACACACACACACACACACGCACGGACGCACGAACGCACACACAGTACGAGACATGTACTGTACACGTCAACACTCACACTTAGCGTAATCAGACTGTTTGCGTGTGCCTGTGATATACGTGTATGTGTGTGTGTGTGTGCCTGTGTGTGTGTGTGTGTGTGTGTGTGTGTGTGTGTGTGTGTGTGTGTGTGTGTGTGTGTGTGTGTGTGTGTGTGTGTGTGTGTGTGTGTGTGTGTGTGTGTGTGTGTGTGTGTGTGTGTGTGTGTGTGTGTGTGTGTGTGTGTGTGTGTGTGTCTATACGTGTAAGTGTGTGCTTGACGCAGTGAACACAAGCGTTCTAAGGTGCACACTGCACAGGGTGACGGGTGTGAGTTAGCAGGGGTGCAAACAGACTCCCCTGCTATTTGTATGGTGGCGGCGTGGCGTTGGCAAGGGCGGCGCTATCTGATCCTGATACCCACAGACATACGACTCCTCTCCTCACCCCCACGCCTCCCTTCACTGCCGCCCACTGTGCCACCCACGAGGACCCACACCCTCAACTCCAGCACCTCTCTATCCCTTAACTCCAATACCTCTCTATACCTCTATCTTTCTCTGTACTCTATTATTGGCGCCATGCATACTCCCACCTCTGTATAACTAGCTTTTAACCCCACTATTAGCGTACTGGTTATATATTTATGTGTTAATCTATACTAAGACAGGATGTCCGAGTGTCTGAGTGTCTTGTAACGGATGCTGAGTGCTGACACCTTATCCTGAGGTAGACACCTCGCCCTGGTTCCGGACTGCACGTACAAGTTGTGTGTGTGTCATCTCAGCGCTCTGCCCAAGGATGATGACGCTGACGAGAGTGCAACAGGCCTAAGAGACATGTCCACCGGAACCTGCCAGCTCCGGCAGACTTTCCTTATATGCGGCAGACGCAGCGGAGAGGGGACAGACAGAACACAGAGAGCGACAGGAGACGCGATAGCCTTGCGCTCCTACTCACGACGACACCTTTTCATGTGTGTCTATGTGTACCCCACACCTGGGGGTGTGGAGTACCTTGTCACGTCATTAACTGTTCCCGGCTCTGTCTATTAGACATTAGTTTAATTGACCGCTACTTAACGAACTGCGTGACATTATTAATGTATAAATTACACAGTGTACAGATATGTATATATATCTTGTAATTATTGTTCTGGTACTTTATATTAACAAGCCTTATAAAACAACCGCTCGACCACTTCTATTCAACTACCATCTGAAGTGTCTGGCTAGGACGGTATACGCCTACCCATCAACTCTACACTTCTGAGGCAATCAACCCCTACTGTGTCACCAACAGTTGTAAGTATTCTTACTTGGGTTGACCCCAGTTACTCGATACATCACACAGATATCAATCAATCAATCATTGGGGGCATACGCCGGGGGGCGCGTCGCCTCGCCCACCCTACGACGCCACTCCCGGGGGTCACCACGCGCGAGTTCCCATGCAGGCTCCTTTCCCATACCAAGCAGCTCTCGACAAGAAACATCAACTTGGCCCAGCCACGAGCCTTGTGGGCGCCCCCGTGGCCTCCTCCACGCCGGATTGTCTCTTACAGATACAACCCGATGGGAAGGATCGGCTTCAGGGTAGCATGCCACATGCCCATATAGCCGAAGTTGGCGCTGACGGACTATGCAGGTAATAGGCCTCGATTCAGTCTCACGGTGCAGTCGCTGATTTGACACGTAATCATCCCAGCGATACCCCATGATTCTGCGAAGACACTTATTACCAAAGGCATTGATTCGTCTCTTCAAGTCACTATTTAGTGTCCATGTCTCACAACCATAGAGTAAGACAGGGATCACAAGCGACTTGAAGATCCAGATCTTTGTCCTCCTGCACAGGTACCGACAACGCCAAATACTCCCGCTGAGCGAGTCCATAACACCGTTGGCTATGCCAATCCGTCGTAAGACTTCTTGACGTGACCCGCCGTCATTATGGACTGCGCTACCAAGGTATGTAAAACTTTCCAAGATCTCAATGTCCTCGCCACACGCATGAACAGACTGTACTGCTTCATCTAGTAAGTCTCCAAATACCTGGACCTTGGTCTTGAGCCAGGAGACCTCAAGTCCCAAAGGCTTTGCCTCCTCGTGCAGCGCCTCGAGAGCCATCACCAGGACCTCCAGCGACTCAGCAAAGATTACTGCATCATCGGCAAAAAAAAAAGATCAGTGATGTTGGTGTTGCCGACGGATGCTCCACAATCACTTTGATCTACAACCTTGTCCAATACCCAGTCCATACAAGCGTTGAAAAGTGATGGGGCAAGGACGCACCCCTGCCTCACTCCTGTATTCACAGGAAAGAAGCTGGATACACCTGCCCCACACTTCACAGCACTCTCAGTCCCAGAATACAGACCAGTTATCAAACCAATAGTCCTTGCAGGAATCCCTCGAAGTCGCAGAAGATCCCAAAGGGGACTCACGATGCACTGAGTCAAACGCCTTCTTGAGATCAAACCAAATTTAAAGGCGTGGCAAAGCATCCCCTGTAAAAACAGAAAAAAAACAATATCACGTCGTTTGTGAACACTTGTTTCCACGCGGGGACAGAGGATTTAAGGGTAGCCTTACGATGCATTCAATCTCTTGGGATACAAAACAAACAAAAGTATCAAAAACCCAGTACGTAAAATAATGACAATTAAGCACACAGTGAGCGATTTTTATTGTTGGGAACACAGATTTTTGAGAAATGAAGAACGTAAGGGGAAAAAAGAGGTCGAGGACAGAGACGAAGACACAAAAATTTTAAGCTCGTAGGACGAAAAAACTGGCCTACCATTAATTTTCTCCCATTCAGCAACTCCTTTAAATCACCCTCCCCTTCAGATCATTACCTAACCCAACACAAGTTGTAACAAACTCCCACAGTTGGGAAAATCAGCGTAGGATGGACTTGCCTTGTGATTTCACGACAAATAGGAGCACAAGATTTTAGCTTAACTCTGGAAACAGATTTTTTTAAAGAGCCACTGACATATAAAACACTTACGGGGTGGAAGAAACAGGTTTCAAAAGCCTGTGGACAAGAACGTACAATTTTTGTTTTTTCTATAGGTTTATGGACGCTAAATTCACATTTGAATTTTAATTGTTATTCCTTATAGTAATAGGACAGACGGACAACACACGACACATTAACCTACTCCCCAACTCACAAACAACACCCACACACCACACACAACACCTCACCACACACACACCACAGCAGACACACACGTACACACACAGACCTGGACGAAGCCTCAGACACAGACATACCGGATGACAGCCAGTGACTCACACACACAATAAAAAGTACCACACAACATTAGCTCCGACCACACAGAAAACATAGAAAAACGCCACAACGTACAAACAAAACAACACAGGAAGAATCAGAAACATTTGTTTTGCAAGAACAGCCATGGAAAAAATTCAAGTAATAATGTTCAGTAAAACATAGATGAACAAGACACGCATAAATATTTCATATAATATATGTAATTCAATAATTCACATAAGCTTCACCTAAAATGTAATATACATAACGTAAAACGTACACGTACACGTACACACATATACACATATACACATATACAATATACATATACACAATATATAATATATACTATATATACATATATATATATATATATATATATATATATATACATATATACATATATACATATATATATATACAATTCTCCTTCTTGACTTTCCTTAAAAGCCAGGAGATTGGAGATAATAGTTAACTTAATTAAAGTTTTACTTATGAATTTATTGACTCATAAACAAAAGTTAGAATGTGAGTGAACTATTTGCTAGTATGTATAAGTATAGCAGATGTACTCCTAGTCTCTGAGGAAGCAGGAAATGACAGTACAGGGAAGTTAACCTTTTGTTTGAGGAATTAACTCATGAATTGAGGGATAACTGTAATCACCTCCGAGTACCTCCGTTTGTAACATAAATTAACCTTACTGCACCTCAGATAATCTCCTCTACTAACTCGAAGTCTAGTTCTAACACATCCGTTGCAGTTAGTATTTGTTTTGCCCCTTCCGAAGACTCTTCCTCAGGCCACTAGTGCTATTTCGCCAAGTGTATTTGCCAGGAAATATTTTTGTTTATGTAAGGATATTATAACACAAAAACTATTAATTTAGCAGCCAAGTGCTACAAGCACTCGTGTCAAAAGCGATTAATGACTGCCATTGGCACTCTTTATGCCCATTTTATTGTTTAGAATACTATTCTAGCTGAAGGCAGCTCTTATCACTTCTTAGAGAATGATTAAATAAATACATTACTCTCTGATATGCAATGAAATAACATACATGCATATCTTAACGTGAAAATTTATATTGCAGACCCGGAGTCTATATTTTTATTAGCTGAGAAGCTGTACTCCGTAAATAATACGTTCATAAATAACGAAATAATATAAATACTAAATAAATACTGCCAATGCTATTACTCACGTTCTCAAGGCACTGCTGTGTTTTTTCTTCACTCCACACTTCGTGTTATTAAGTGACTACCCGGTAGAGTTTTGGAAAACGCACTTCTTAATATTTGCAGGGATATTAACACATTACTAACAGACTTTGAGTTCATTTTTATTCAAGTAACTCATGTTTAGATTTTGTTGTAAAGTATTTTCCCAGCTTATTGATGACCTTAAGTGCACTGTCCTTATATCATTACTCCTGTTATACCAAACATTCCTCTTTGCTATGTTGTCATGTAAACCCTCACCTTGTATAGGTATTTGTAAGGATTGGCAACACTGAGAATCGGTATAGATACACAATGATGTAACACCAGTTAGGTATACATGTCTTTATACAATGCGAGGACGCATTGTTATAAGGGGAGAGCGATATTAGCGTACTGGTTATATATTTATGTGTTAATCTATACTAAGACAGTATGTCCGAGTGTCTGAGTGTCTTGTAGCGGATGCTGAGTGCTGACACCTTTTCCTGAGGTAGACACCTCGCCCTGGTTCCGGACTGCACGCACAAGTTGTGTGTGTGTGTCATCTCAGCGCTCTGCCCAAGGATGATGACGCTGACGAGAGTGCAACAGGCCTGAGAGACATGTCCACCGGAACCTGCCAGTTCCGGCAGCTTTCCTTATATGCGGCAAACGCAGCGGAGAGGGGACAGACAGAACACAGAGAGCGACAGGAGACGCGTTAGCCTGGCGCTCCTACTCACGACGACACCTTTTCATGTGTGTCTGTGTGTACCCCACACCTGGGGGTGTGGAGTACCTTGTCACGTCATTAACTGTTCCCGGCTCTGTCTATTAGACATTAGTTTCATTGGCCGTTACTTAACGAACTGCGTGACATTATTAATGTATACATCTCATAGTGTACAGATATGTATATATATCTTGTAATTATTGTTCTGGTATTTTATATTAACAAGCCTTATAAAACAACCGCTCGACCACTTTTAGTCAACTACCATCTGAAGTGTCTGGCTAGGACGTATACGCCTACCCATCTACTCTACACTTCTGAGGCAATCAACCCCTACTGGGGCACCAACAGTCAACCCCAGTTACCTGTAACATCACATAGATAAGGGTAACACCACTTCCCTCTTCCAATTCTCAACCTACGAGGACTGACACTCTAAACACATATCTCTCCCTCTATCTCTCCCTATACTATACCATTATTGCCGCCACTAGCCACTATTCCCCTCTACCGTCTGCCTCCAGCCCCATTAGACCCCTTAGCCCCCCTTCCTTCTATCTCTCCCTATACCATTTTTGCCACAACTATTCCCCTCCGCCATCTCCCTCTAGCCCTTACCCCCTTTGCCCCTTTAGCCCCCCTTCCCCATCCTCCAATCGCTCGCCACTCACTGGAAACGAGTCTTACACAACCACACACTTCTTCCTTACCTTACTTCATCTTCCTTCACCTGTTTACATCATCCTCTTGCCACGTATACAATAACATATTCATCACTCGCTGCTTTTCTCGATATTGTATTTTATTTTAGTTCAATTTAATTTATTTAGATAATTTTCCTTTCATCCCTTCATTATTTTCACTTCACTTGTTAGCATTGTCCCTTGCTATCCTCCTCTTCCTTCCTTTTTCCTCTTCGTCTTCCTTTCTCTTCCTCCATCTCTCCTCCTTCGTAGATAACGGCTTACCACCATTGCCCTACCCAGCATTCACCCACACCACCAAACCCAACACTAAACCACACACCCACCCATCAACTCACCCACACTGAATATTTAACCTTCACACACATCCTAATCCCCCAAGTTTACACACACACACACACACACCACACACACACACACACGCACACGCGCACGCATACGCGCACGTGCACGCGCACGCGCACGCGCACGCGCACGCGCACGCGCACGCGCACGCGCACGCCACGCACACCGCACACGCACCGCACACGCACACGCACACGCACACGCACACGCACACGCGCACACACACACACACACACATTATAGCAGTTTTCATCTTCTTCGCCACTGCACCTGTTCTTCCCGTCCAATAAAGCCAGAAGGAAGCATAAAGAAGCTCCTGTAACTTAATTAGAAATAGTAGAGTTGCTGCAGCATAGAGGCAGCAGCAGAGCAGCAGCAGCAGCAGCAGCAGCAGCAGCAGCAGCAGCAGCAGCCACACTATGTTAAGAGGTTGGCGCATAAATTACTTTTAGTGAACTTCTTCATTAAATGTCAAAGACTCCTTTCTACCTTTGCATGGGAGTTGCCAGATCACCGCTTTTGTGTGTGTGTGTGTGTGTGTGTGTGTGTGTGTGTGTGTGTGTGTGTGTGTGTGTGTGTGTGTGTGTGTGTGTGTGTGTGTGTGTGTGTGTGTGTGTGTGTGTGTGTGTGTGTGTGTGTGTGTGTGTGTGTGTGTGTGTGTGTGTGTAAGTGTGTGAGTGTTATTGAAAAGAGTTGACTAGCACTCACCCATGAGTACACCACACACACACACACACACACACACACACACACACACACACACACACACACACACACACACCTGCAATAAGGCAGATATAAAGCCTCCCACATACATGTATAAACTAATCCGCATCTAAACACCTGACACCCGCAAATATTCACAACTGACTTTATACATATGTATTATCTTTTATTATTTTTCAATTTTCCTTTGCGTCTGTTGAGTTGTTTTCTTCTTTTTGGGATAAGATTAGAGTTTGTGTCCTTCGCTTCTGATGCTCAATATCTCAGGCGTTTAATTTTTTATGATAATGTGTTGGCGTTTGCGGTGCTGGTGATGATGATGATGGGGGAGGAGGAGGACTTAATTTTTAGCTGTGTTGAGTTTAATAGCGTTTTAGGGGATGTACCGTAAGAACTGTTGGACCGAAATTCAATTACAGTAGTAGTAGTAGTAGTAGTGTAGTAGTAGTAGTCTATAATGCTAATGATAATCGTAATAATGATTATGATAGTAGTAAAATTGATAATGATAATGTTAAAAGTGTCCATCGTAAATTATTCGTCTTGTCTTCACGCGCCATGAGCCACGATTACAACCCATGATGATGACGACATCGTCATGACAGTAGTAATGCCGGAGGGGTAGTTAAGGAGATCGACCACATCCTCGTTAGTACTCGTTGGAGGATCCTCCAGAACTGCAGGGTTTACCGGAGTGCCGAGTTCTTTGGAACAGATCACAGACTTGTTGTGCTACACTTAAGCTTCATGTCAAGTCCAGAAGAATCTCAAGAGCTAACCATACTGTGGTTCATCTTTAGAAACTGAAAGACTTGACATGTGCTCATGAGTATGTGGCAGTCTCAAATCGGTTTGATGTGCTCGGTGCTCTCGGGGACCCTTTTGAACTGTGGGATACTTACAAACGTGAAACTCTACAGGCTGCCAAGGAGTGTATTGGGGAGCACCCGAGGTCAAGGCGTGGTTTTGTCTCGACGGAGACGCTGGAGAAAATTGAGGAGAGTCGCGCTGCCAGGCTGGCTGGGAACCGGGACCAGCACAGGGCTCTGTCACGCCGGATTAGAACCCTCCTGAGGAGAGACAAGGAGAGGTATGTCAGGAGTCTCGCTGAGGATGCCGAGGGTCATTTGAACGCTAATGACCTCCGACCCGCCTACCGAGCCCTGAAGAAGCTCCGTTCCAAGTCTCCTTCTCGGGCGAGTGCTATTCGAACAGCAGATGGGCGCCTCGTGTCAGACATGGATGGGCAGATGGCTCGTTGGGCTGAGTACTTTGGGCAGTTGTTCACGGTGGACCCTCCAACTGAGCAGCTTCACACCACTGGGTTACAGGCAGTGGATGCCAATCCTCACATTGACGAAACCGCACCCTCTCTTGACGAAGTCAGAGAGGCTGTAACAAAGTTGAGGGGTGGAAAGGCAGCTGGTGTTTGGAAATATCAGTGCGGAGCTCCTCAAAGCTGGAGGTGAGGCCATGATCCGCGGGTTGCATGCTGTCCTGACTGCCGTGTGGCAATCAGGTACCATTCCTCCTGACTGGAAAAGGGGGCTGGTCGTCTCTATCTGGAAAGGGAAAGGGGACCGTCAGGACTGCAACAATTACCGCGGTATTTCACTGCTCAGCGTACCAGGCAAGGTGCTTGCCCATCTATTGCTGACACGGATTCGCAGTCATCTGGTGAAGCATCAGAGACCTCAGCAGTCTAGGTTCACGCCTGGTAAGTTAACAACGGACCGTATCCTAGAGCTTCGTGTCCTGGTAGAACGCCGACGTGAGTTTCGACAGGGGATGCTTGCAGCCTATGTTGATCTCAAGAAGGCGTTTGACTCAGTGCATCGTGATTTACTCTGGGATCTTCTGCGACTTCGAGGGATTCCTACAAGGACTATTGGTTTGATAACTGGTCTGTATTCTGGGACTGCGAGTGCTGTGAAGTGTGGGGCAGGTGTATCCAGCTTCTTTGCTGTGAATACAGGAGTGAGGCAAGGGTGCGTCCTTGCCCCATCACTTTTCAACGCTTGTATGGACTGGGTATTGGACAGGGTTATAGATCAAAGTGATTGCGGAGCATCCGTCGGCAACACCAAGATCACTGATCTTGTTTTTGCCGATGATGCAGTATCTTTGCTGAGTCGCTGGAGGTCCTGGTGATGGCTCTCGAGGCGCTGCACGAGGAGGCAAAGCCTTTGGGACTTGAGGTCTCCTGGCTCAAGACCAAGGTCCAGGTGTTTGGAGACTTACTAGATGAAGCAGTACAGTCTGTTCATGCGTGTGGCGAGGGACATTGAGGTCTTGGAAAGTTTTACATACCTTGGTAGCGCAGTCCATAATGACGGCAGTCACGTCAAGAAGTCTTACGGCGGATTGGCATAGCCCACGATGTTATGGACTCGCTCAGCGGGAGAATTTGGCGTTGTCGGTACCTGTGCAGAAGGACAAAGATCCGGATCTTCAAGTCGCTTGTGATCCCTGTCTTACTCCATGGTTGTGAGACATGGACACTAAGTAGTGACTAGAAGAGACGAATCTATGCCTTTGGTAATAAGTGTCTTCGCAGAATCATGGGGTATCACTGGGATGATTACGTGTCAAATCAGCGATTGCACCGTGAGACTGAATCGAGGCCTAGTACCTGCATAGTCCGTCAGCGACAACTTCGGCTATATGGGCATGTGGCACGCTACCCTGAAACCGATCCTTTCCATCGGGTTGTATCTGTAAGAGACAATCCGGCGTGGAGGAGGCCAAGATTGGCCAAGGCCAAGCCCACAAGGCTCGTGGCTGGGGCAAGTTGATGTTTCTTGTCGAGAGCTGCTTGGTATGGGAAAGGAGCCTGCATGGGAACTCGCGCGTGGTGACCCCCGGGAGTGGCGTCGTAGGGTGGGCGAGGCGACGCGCCCCCCGGCGTATGCCCCCAATGATTGAAAGATTGATGATGACGACAACAACAACAACACTTGTATTCATGAGGGAGGGGTTTCTCTCTCTCACACACACACACACAAACACACACACACACACATACACACACACTTTCCGCGCAGAAACTGAACGCACCAAAAAGCAAGGCAGTGTGTTTGCTTTAGTAAGTGGACTGAGCTCTGCCCTATCGGCGCCTTCACTCAGGAAATTAATTAAGATAAATGTTGTCTCGGGGCAGAATTTGCATAGAAAGGTGATTTGTCAGCTTTATTAATGTTAATTCTCACCTGATTGTTTCCTTAATGCGTGTGCGTGTGCGTGGCGTGTGCGTGTGTGTGCGTGTGTGTGTGTATTATGTGTGTGTTTTAATGATTCTTTTTCCATTTGTAATTCACGTTCATATTTGCTTTGTACGAATTACCATAAATATGAGTGTGCGTCTAGATTTGATAAGCGAGATGATGTGTACATATGACTGCATGTGCGTATGATAAATGATTCTTGCTCTCGCTCTCTCTTTTCTGACACAATTCATTTCATTAAAGTCTTATCCACTTTCAGAAACTCAGTAATGTATGTGCCACAACTTTTTCTCGTTTTGTTCCTTTTCTATTATTGTCCTTTCTTCTTTTGGCTTCTTTTCCTCCTCCTACGTATCTCCTCCCCCCCTCTTCCTCCTCCTCCTCTCCTCCTCCTCCTCCTCCTCCATCTCCTCCATCTCCTCCACCTCCTCCTCTTCCTCCTCCTCCATCTCCATCTCCTACTCCATCTCCTCCTGCTTCTCCTCCTCCTCCTCCTCCTCCTTTTCCACCTCCACATGAATCAGCCCCCTCGTGTACCTGTCTTCCTAGGTCCTGTCCGCCACTTGTCTGCGCAGGAAAGTGGAATCAGATACTACATGAGCGAATTTCGACTCTACTCTTCGCATAAAACCTCTGATCTTGCTTGATGCAGAAACCACCCAACGTTCTACCTTACCATTTTTTTTGTTTAGCCTTATGTATGATATGATACTTATAAGAGTAACATACAGCTGACACTTGTTTTGTCTACCTCAGATTCTTAATACGTTGAGGTAGGTTAGAGGAGATATAGAACAAAATTAGGAGAAAGAGATGCATTTTGTGTTGTAGTTAAGAAGCCACCAAACGTTTTACCATTTTTCTGTATTTTTTCCGTATGATACGATGCGATACCCTTATGAGTAACATAATGCTGACACTTGTTTTGTCTGCCTATAATCCTAAGGGGTTGAGGTAGGTTAGAGGAGATTTAGAAAAAAGAAGCTACCATACGTTTAACTTTTAATTTTTATTTTTTGATACGGTATGATACTTTTAAGAGTAGCAACATAAAGATGACATTTGTTTTGACTACCTTTAATTTTAAAGGGGTTGAGGTAGGTCAGAGGAGATATAAAAAAAAATATAGAGAGTAGAAAGCGATAAATATTGTGTTGCAAACTATGAACCTCAAATTCTTAAGAGGTTGAGGTAGATTGTAGGTTGGAGGAGATATAGAAAAGAAAAAGAGAGGGGAAAGAGATGAATATTGTGTTGCAGTAGGGCCGTTGGATACGCGAAGAGCAAGTAGTTACACAAAAATGTGTTACCTCTTTTTTCCCCTTGGCCAGTCCTTTGTGAAAAAAAAAAAAAGTCGGTTGAGAACACACCTTGACCCATGACCCTCGCGCCGCCGCCACCTCATGACCCTCGGCACAGGTATAGGGCGGACTAATGAGGCCTCGCTCAGGTAACCGGCCGCCCGCTGGATGAAAGCTCAGACACACCACCGACATCGTTTTGAACAGACACCCGACCCAAGGCTTAGAGAGGGAGGATCTGCGAGTACACGATCTTGCCGGGTATAAGATAGGCCTTCGCCGCCTCTTACAGGACGCTGAGGAAAGACTGAGCATATTACCGGGATGGAGATGATAACTTAGATGGATATCGAGAAAAACTACAGTAGAGGGATGCGCAGAACATGAAATTTTTAGAGAATATTGTATATAGAAACAAGGAGTTAAGGTTGTTTGAAAATATAACCACTCACACACAGGTAACATCACAAGGGTTTTACTGTTCAATCCGTGAGCTTTCTCTCTGTAACAGAGTAAAGACATAATCAACTCTTATCATAAGGCAGTGGTTCTTAACCTTAATTAACGCCGGGCCGTACCCCTTCCAGACTCAACTATTGTTCGCACCCTTACATCTGAGCACTACCTTAGGAGTAGGGGGTTGGTAATGGACTGTTTTAAATATCTTGAACCCAAATCGAATATTATATATATATGATATATCGATATATATATATATATATAAATATTATAATATTATATATAGGTGGTATTCTTAGGTAGATACATGTTGACATTTCAGGGTGACAAAGACACTCGTCATTCTTGGGGTTGTTTATGCGCGTGCAACGTATCGCCAAAAGACACTTGGCATCATCAGGCTAAAATAGTTTTTAAAATGTATATACTATACTGCTAAAAAGCGAACATCTAAAAGAATTTTTTTAAACAATAAAATAATCCTATATTATCTAAAAAATTAAAACACTATTTATACTTAACAGACCTTGGTGTGTATGTTGTCTGGGTTTGCAGAGGACTGAATGAACAATAGTTTACAGGAAGCATTTCGGCTCGTGTGTGGCGATCGAAACGAGAGTCGGACAATCGAAACAGTGTGATAATCATTTGAGTATATGTAATTGGTATGAACTGACTTGGTTATTAAGATCAGGGGACAAGTGCTTGATGTGTAGGATTCATAATTTTAGTGTCACTAGGGTAGTTTGCCTTGGATAGGATACTAAAGTCATTCATAGAAAAAGGGTGATCTAAATCATGTGAGTGTGAGCGGATTGCAGATTGCGAAGGAATTTACAACTCTCTCGAAGGAGGGACAACAAGGAATTTAACCCTTAGGCTTTCTGAGCATAAAGGTGTTTCTGCACGTACTGGTCGACCCATCTCTTCACCTTCGCAATCTGCAAAGTTGAGAGAAAAAGAAAAGGTTGCCAAAAGGTTGAAAAAAAGGGAGTGAGTGGTTAATGTAGAAGAAGGGAAGAAAGAGTGGAAGAGTAAATATGAGGGAAAGATTAATGAAAAGGAGGAGGAGGAAGGGAGAGAAAGGGGCAGGGAGGGATGTACTTTGTTCGCCTTGAGTAATGAACGCGTGTGGTTGATGAATGGAGGGAGGATGGTATGAAGAGAGGGAGGGATGGAGGGAAAAAGGGCAGGTGGAAGGAAGGGAGGGAGGGAAGGAGGGGGGTAGGGAGGGAAGGAGGGATGGAGGGATGGACGGAGGGAGGGAGGGAGGGAGGGAGAGATAGTGGAAGGGAGGGAGGGAGAGATGGTGGAAGGGAGAAAGGGAGGGTAGGTGGAAGGTATACCGAAGGAGGGAAGGAGGTAGTAGTGAGGGAAGGAGGTAGTAGAGAGGGAGGGTAGATTGCAGTGTCCGGGTGATACCTGATGGTAATAAATGTACACCTTGAGACCATAGGGCGTGGGCCGGACACACACACACACACACACACACACACACACACACACACACACACACACACACACACACACACACACACACACACACACACACGTATTGACTATTATCATTGCAAATTTCAAAAGTCCTAGAAAATAGAAATGTCATGATCTTACTTTAAAAACCTTCTATTCCGTTTTGAGCTTCGGGATAGGAGCAAAAAAAAAAAAATAGAAAGAAGCATATGGATTCTAGTATTTTCTTCGTCCCTCCTACAGCCCTCCGTCAGGTAAAGTGTCCCGGTTTGTCTCGTGGCACCTCCTCACACCGCCATCCTTTGCGGGGTCACGGTTGCTGCCTCCGTGGCGGTGTTTCAAGACGCAAAAAAGTGGCTCCTAACGTCAAGTTTGTCCCGAGCGAGTGGCATAAAAGCTGCTGGCGTGAAACAGAGAAAGGAGAGGAGATGAGGAGATGGCAGGAGGAGGAAGGGAAGCAGGAGGAGGAGGAGGGGGAGAAGGTATGGCAGGTGGTAAAGGAAGAAGAGGAGGAGGAATTAGAGGAAAGGGAGATGTGCAGGAGAATATCCACAAGAAGGAGAAGGAAGAGAGGTTCAAGACTGATATTAAAGTGAGTATTTGAGTGTGGCTTTGTAGAGGGGATGAGGGATAGGTAGAGAGGTGAGAGGGGATGGCAGGTGGTAGATGAGGAGGGATAGACGAAAGGGTGATTGCGCAGGAGAATATCCACGAGAAGGAGATGGAAGAGTGTTTCAAGACTGATATCGAAGTGAGTTTTTGAGTGCACGTGTCTTGTAGTGTGTGGCTGCGTGTGGGAAAGAAGTCGCTTGGCAGGATGATCAGTAGCAGCGGCTGTGATGAGCCCTTGTGTTATGCAGATGTGGAGATGATACTGTGTTCTTTTGTTTCCTGGCGTGCTCTAGGGCAGGACGTTGACCGTGGGCTGTGTGTGTGTGTGTGTGTGTGTGTGTGTGTGTGTGTGTGTGTGTGTGTGTGTGTGTGTGTGTGCGTGTGCATGTGCGTGTGCGTGTGCGTGTGCGCGTGCGCGTGCGCGCGTGCGCGCTTGTGCGCGTGTGTGCGTGTGTGCGTGTGTGCGTGTGTGCGTGTGTGTGTGTGTGTGCGCGCGAAAACTCATCCATTATCCATTTTCTTATTTTAAAATTATATTTTCCTTACTATTTATAATCTTTATCTATTGAAGGCGTACAATGATTTTCCTTATAGTTTCCACCGTGAAACTATCGAAGTAAATTTTTCTATTACTTCCTCGTCTGCCATCAGATTTGCGGGTCGTCCCTCCCACTGCCTGCTCAGGGAACACATAAGCAGCCAGACGCCCCATGCATTATCTCAGCCAGAAGTTTGCAGATTAATCCTCGCCGCACACTATCCTGCCACTCTCCCTTCCTTACCAACAAGCCTTGGGGGTCCAGCGTGTCTCCCTGCCGGAGTGGAGATGGCGCCCACGTCTCCACAAGAATATGCCTCGACGCATCTTCGTAAATTCGGGCGAGTGACAGCGAGGAGGGAAGTGAACAGGCTGGTGGTACACTTCGATTAGACTATCAGTGATTCATCTGGGCGCGGAGGAGGGTATCGCGCTGCCTGATAACCCGGGCGGCGGGGCTCAGTGGGACAGGTTTTTCCCCACCTCTTCTGTTACCTGATCCGGTCCTACTTATTTTGACTTGACGTCTGATGGAAGCTCTTCTTGTATCAATATTTTAGTGATCTTGTCTCCTCTGTTTCTGTATTAGCCCTTTATCTAGCTATATTTTTCTTCTCATTTATTCTGACTTACATATTTTGTTTGTCTCGATCTTGTACAGTATATAGTTTTATTTATGTGTTATGAGGTGATTTTGTGTTTCAGTCGTTGATGTTTATTGTTCAATCAATAAGTTATGCTAATTTTATCGGTCGCTCCGTGAATATTGTCCCGAAATTTAAGTGTTATTTACGTTTTTGTCCCGAAATTTAAGCATATAAAGAATAAGGAAAGTTTTTATTAATATATCGGTTGCTTTGTTAACACCTGTCTCAAAATGGCAGCTTTTTTTTCTTGTTTTCATCTCTAATTATTGCTGTAAATTTGTTTGTTCGCACCGTCGAAGTGGAGAAGATCAGTGGTCATCTGTGTGACGCGCGGGAATATCCGGTAGTGCGATCGATTATCACGGTGCGGGAGCCGAGGGTTCGCACCGCCGCTAGGATCTTCACATCATATCTTATCAGCTGATGACTGAATACCGATTGCGAGAGAAGGCGACGAGGCGGCAATGCTTCCTGTCGTGTCCAATGAGGGTGTGTGGGGAAGGCAGGGAGAGAGAGAGGGAGTGAGAGATGGGAGAGGCAGGGAGGGAAGAGGAAAGAGGGAGGGGAGAGGAAGGAGAGAGGGGAGAAGGCAGGGAGAGAGGGGAGAGGAAGGAGGGAAGGGAGAGGAAGGGAGAGAAGGGCGAGAGGGGAAGGAGGGCGAGAGGAGAAGGCAGAGAGAGAGGGGAGAGGAAGGGAGAGAGGGGAAGGAGGGAGAGGAGAGAGAGGGGAAGGAGGGGGAGAGGGGAGGAAGAGAGGGGAGGGGAAGGAGGGAGGGGAAGGAAGGAGAGAGGAAGGGAGACAGGGGAGAGGAAGGGGGAGAGGGGAGAGGATGGGAGCGAGGTGAAGGAGGGAGAGAGGGGAGGAAGGGAAAGAGGGGAGAAGGCAGGGAGAGAGGGGAGATGAGGGGAGATGCATGTCGGCGTGGTCAAACAGTATTTAAAGTCCTCTCAGCGCTGGTCAAGTAGTTAACACACGTGCCCGGATCATCATACCTCAAACATTCTTATCTCCGTGAGCTCGTCTTATCGGAATATTTCATCGGATAAAAAGTATACGCACGCACCCAGCCCCGCCTACATGCTCTGCGGAAGGTGAGTGTCTTGTACGCGATCTTATGTACGATGCTTATTTAAAAATTGATATGCATATAAATGTATTTATACAAAAGAAACGAAAAAAAAAGAGATACATGAATCTAAAACGAACGTATTTACGTAGAGATTATGTTAACCATCTTGAAATGCAATTATGGGTGGGCACAGAGAGCCTCCTTGGGCGACACCTCTCTATCCCTTCTCACTCTGCCTTCCCTTTATATCCTTCCCTTTCTCTCTTTTCCATCCCCCTTCCTTCCTTCCTTCACCTATACCTACCAATTCCCGCACGCCCTTCCCTTTCTTTCTCTTCCCTGTCTCTCTTTTCCATCTCCATTCCTTCCTTCCTTCACCCTTCCAACACTCCTATAACCTCCTCGTTCCTACAAGCCCCTTCCTTCTCACTCTCCCTTATCTCTTCTCCTTATCCCTCACTACGTATTTCAACTCTGCTGCACCGCCTCCCAACACCTCCCTCCATCACTCCTCATCACTTCCAGTCACCGATATTTCCATCCCTCTTCCTCCGTTACTTCCCGCCTTTATTCTCATCTCCTCCGTGCCTCATCTTTCCTCCTTGCCCCTCCTCCTCGCTGTCTTCCCGCCTTTCCTTCTCATCTCCTCCGTGCCTCATGCCCTCATCTTCCCGTCCCTCTTCATCTTTCCTCCTCGCCCTTCCTCCTTCCTGTCTTCCCGCCTCCTGCTGCTGTGGGATCGACAAGCTCACCTCAGCCAACATTAGGTTTCTTCTTCTCGACTTTTTTTCCCATGGTTGTTGTGAAGCTCCATATATTGTTCGGCGGAGGAGGCAGTGGGCGGTTCCTGGGCGATTTCCAAGAGTCCTGACCTGGCAACAAACAGCGTGTGTGTGTGTGTGTTAGTTAGAGAGAGAGAGAGAGAAAGAAGAGAGAGAGAGAGAGAGAGAGAGAGAGAGAGAGAGAGAGAGAGAGAGAGAGAGAGAGAGAGGAGAGAGAGAGAGAGAGAGAGAGAGAGAGAGAGAGAGAGAGAGAGAGAGAGAGAGAGAGAGAGAGAGAGAGAGAGAGAGAGAGAGAGAGAGAGAGAGAGAGAGAGAGTTTGTATATGTGTGTGTATGTGTGGTCTTCAACTTTGCCTTATTATTATAGATCAAAATGCAACACTATAATTGCATTCTTTGAAATCATCTAAAATATCATCTAAAAAATCGCATCAACTTTTATTTTAATATGACTCGCATAAAGCTACGATAATTAATTTGTAAGAATATCACCTTGAATATTCCTTGAATTATTTGTCAGGGTATAAAATTACACATTTAAATTATTATTGTGGTTACCTTGCTGTTTCTTTGTATGTGGCATTATTATTATTATTATTATTATTAATATTAATTATTATTATAATTATTATTATTCTAACTGTTGTTGTTAATGTCTTTATTCGTAGTAGTAGTAGTAATAGTGGTATTAATAGTAGTAGTAGTAGTAGTAGTAGTAGTAGTAGGATTAAGAACTCCTAAGTTAGCATATACTTCCTACACGCACACATATTATATTATATTCCTTTCTCTCTCTCTCTTTCTCTCTCTCTCTCGCTCTCTCTCTCCTCTCTCTCTCCTCTCTCTCTCTCTTTTTCTCCTCTCTCTCTCTCCTCTCCTCTCTCTCTCTCTCCTCTCTCTCTCTCTCTCTTCTCTCTCTCCCCCTCATCTCTCTCTCTCTCTCTCTCTCTTCCTCCCTCCTCTCCTCTCTCTCTCTCTTTTCTTCTCCTCTCTATCCTCGTCTCTCTCTCCTTTCGGTCGAACCTCCTCTTTCTCCCCTCCTCTTCTCTTTTCCTCTCTCTTCTCTCTCTCTTCTCTTTCTCTCTTTTCCCTCTTTCTATATATTGCAAGGGTTTCCGTATTGCCACGGTCATTTTCACTTTTAATGCAGTTTTTTTAATGCAGTTATATACTTTTAAATTTGAGTATTATTTTCTTTTTATATGGAGGTATATTATAATGGAAAGTTTAAGGTATTTATGTATGTATTTATTAAGTATGTAGATGTTAAAAAAATATGCTTGGTTGCAATTTCTATTTTTTGTTCTTGGGTACGTCTAACTTTGTACTTTTAAAGTAAACTGTTAAAAATAGTATGATTTAGTACTATGCTTTGAAAATTATATAGAGTTAGTCCCTTCCCCTACCCTGAGGTGGCAACACTGGGCTCGCGTCTACACTGACCTATCATGAACGGTTTCTGAATTATAAATATATATAGCTTTTTTTTCCCGTTCAGTTTCCCAAAACTTGTTTCCCCACACAGCAACACTTACCCATCAAAAGTTAGTGTAAATGGATGAATCAAACATTTGTATCTCCGGCTTTTCCCCAATTATAAAGCGAAAAAAATTTTTTTCGGATTTCTGGCTGCTCAAAAAAAATCAAAAATAGACGACGATCAGGTTTTTGTTAATATGCCGCAAAACTATGAGTCGTAGAGGAAACGTATTTAAGTAACAAAGGTTCATCTTGACGTGTTCTACATGATTCAGTAATCGTTTTGTGAAAACACCTCATGTTTGTGGAGAAAATTGATATTTTGTATAAATGTACGAAAATGCTATTTCCTCGGTTATTTACTTATCAATATTTTTTTGCTTTTCGTCAAATGATAGCCCTTAATCTTTTGTTGCTAGCAGTTTTCGGGCATGCTAAACACGAATCTGGAGTCGGTTTTCAGTTACAATGAATAAAGTCCTGATTTCAATTACCCTTGCAAAATTTGCTATTTTTTTTTTTAAATAGATTTGCTTGTAAATTTGTTCCTAGCAGTTTTCGGGCATGCTAAACACGAATATGGAGTCAGTTTTCAGTTAAAATGATTAGAAGTCCCTATTTCAGCCAATTCGCAGTGACATGATACTTCCAGATATTCCTGAACACAAACCACATATTAGACAAAACCTACTACAAGACATACATATATGATAGGCATTGTTAGATAAATCAATACTTCAATACAACGATCAGTATTAGTATTTTCATTATTAGTATTAGTATTAATCCTTATTTGAGCCACCCATGCGATTGTCAAAGTACTTAAAAAACCTAGGAATACTATAGCAATCCTGTGGGACTTCTAATGCCCTCCCATGACTCATGTAGGATGCGTGAAGGAGCGAAGAGGCCCGTAAAGGACTCTGAAGGATTGTATACAAAGCAAAGGAAGCTTTAAAAAAAGTTCTTCCTCCTCCCATTTGTTGTCCTTCCTCCTCTTCCTCTCTCTCCCCCCTTCCTTGCCCCACCTCCTTCCTTCTCCACCCCCTCTCATGTATAGATAAGTAAATAAAAAGCAGATCAAGGGAATTAGAGAGGGTTTACTATAGTAATAGTAGTAGTAGTAGTAGTAATAGTAGTAGTAGTAGTAGTAACAGTAGTGGTAGTAGTAGTAGTGGTATAGTAGTAGTACAAAAATTGTTCCTTCATTGGGCTGAGTAAGTGGAGTGTGTCAGTGGTTGAGCAGGCCGAATGTTCACGGTCAAATGGGCGGGGAGGGTGTAATAAGTAGGCGGGTATAGGCTAAGAGTCGTTTGTGGGCAGCAAGAGTGGCAGTGGGGGAGTTTTTTAACTCCTGACGGGGTGGTGGTGGGTGGGAGGGTGCTAATACAGGAGTCAGGGATGAGGTTGTTTACACGGGGATTAAAACACTTACTTGTACTGGCTGGGAGGGGGGTAGATGCAAACCGCCTATCTGCGTTGGTGGACTGTCCTTACATAGATTTTTTTTTTTTTTTTTTTTTTCCCCACAAAGGACTGGCCACGGACAAAAAACTGGGGAAACAAAAAGCCCGCTTAGATACTTCCGACAGGTTGATTTCGGTGCATTGATGATTTCCTTGATCTTTATGAATGAGGGGGGGATAGGCACAACTCCTGTACACATAGAGCTATAAAAGGTATGTAGGGTCCTTTATAGCTCCATGCCTGTATATATGAATGGACTGTCCTTCCATTGTTACTTCTGGCAGGTGGATTTCAATCAATCAATCATTGGGGGCATACGCCGGGGGGCGCGTCGCCTCGCCCACCCTACGACGCCACTCCCGGGGGTCACCACGCGCGAGTTCCCATGCAGGCTCCTTTCCCATACCAAGCAGCTCTCGACAAGAAACATCAACTTGCCCCAGCCACGAGCCTTGTGGGCGCCCCCTTGGCCCTCCACGCCGATTGTCCTCTTACAGATACAACCCCATGGGAAGGATCGGTTTCAGGTAGCGTGCCACATGTCCATATAGCCGAAGTTGGCACTGATGGACTATGCAGGTAATAGACCTCGATTCAGTCTCACGGTGCAATCGCTGATTTGACACGTAATCATCCCAGCGATACCCCATGATTCTGCGAAGACACTTTTTACCAAAGGCATTGATTCGTCTCTTCAAGTCACTATTTAGTGTCCATGTCTCACAAACCCTAGAGTAGAAACCGGGATACAAGCGACTTGAAGATCCGGATCTTTGTCCTCCCGCACAGGTACCGACAACGCCAAATACTCCGCTGAGCGAGTCCATAACACCGTGGGCTATGCCAATCCGCCGTTTAAAACCTCTTGACGTGATCCTCCGTCATTATGACTGCCTACCAAGGTATTAAAATTTTCCAAGATCTCAATGTCTTCGGCCACACGCATGAACAACTGTACTGCTTCATCTAGTAAATCTCCAAATACCTGGAACCTTGGTCTTGAGCCAGGAGACCTCAAGTCCCAAAGGCTTTGCCTCCTCGTGCAGCGCCTCGAGAGCCATCACCAGGACCTCCACGACTCAGCAAAGATTACTGCATCCATCGGCAAAAACAAGTCATGATCTTGGTGTTGCCGACGGATGCTCCACAATCACTTTGATCTACAACCTTGTCCAATACCCAGTCCATATGTAATGGTCATTTTGAAACCATCTACACCTTTGTTACCATTATGTAGTGCCCACCTTGGGAGTGTACTCTACAGTCCTGGTTACTCCGCTGCCCCCACCCACATTAAGTGGGAAAAATATGATTGAACAAAAATAAAAGATTTAAAAAAATATGTAAGGACTGGTTGGAAACAGAATGATAACGCGTTAATATATATTTCCAAATTTTATATATTTAAACTCTTTACGTCTCCATTATGAGTTATTATACATTCACAAGTTTATCTTAATATTAAGTCTTCCTTCCCCTCCTGCGATACGCACGCGAAATGCTCAAGTCCCTTATCCTAAATTTGTTTACTATCTTTGGTAACTTCAGTCGCACTGTTACCCCTTAACGATACGCACATGTAATGCTCAAGTCGTTTTCCTAATATAAAATTTTAAAACGTAGTCTATCCACTTCCAACTGTTTCCCTCTCACTTATTTTTCTATTTCCTTCTTTTTTCCCCTTTTCCCTCACACGGCTGGCTGTGACATGTTTGGTTGCCCCCCCTCTGCTAATTTGTGAGCGCTTGGCCCCCTGGTCCGCCAACGCATCCTACCTTGGACCCTTTACCAAGGGGGAGAATTATCACCTCCCCACAGGCGACTTAACTCAACGAACGTCGAGCTGCTTCTCAAATTATTCTAACCTAGAATTCCCCCGTTCTCACCTCGTTTCGCTACGTGTCTAATTAACTACTGGTTTAAAATTTTAAGGCTAACCAGTGATTCAGGAATGAGGCGTGGAGGAAAATTCCTCGTTAGCTTATTGATACTTATGTGTTATTTCATCTCTTCCCCTATTAATGTAATTTCTCGCGTTACACATACAAGCGTTGAAAAGTGATGGGACAAGGACGCACCCCTGCCTCACTCCTGTATTCACAGGAAAGAAGCTGGATACACCTGCCCCACAGGTGGATTTCGGTGCTCAAAATTTTTTTTTATTCGTATGAATGGGGACACAGGGTTGCTTTACATTTCCTTAGTATTGTATAGCTTGTGTGGGTCATAGATGGGGAGTCTTCCTTATCTTTCTTATACATATCCTCATTCCTTCTTTTTTTCTCTACAGGGTCTGGCAGATAGCGGACTTTTTGCTATTTTAAATGTTTTGCCCTTGGCTAGCCCCTAATGATGTAAAAAGATAATGTATCATAGTCATAGTTTTCATTATCATAGTTTTCTCATACGCATACTTTTTCTTTGGTCATAGATGGAGAAGGAATATTTACTTTTGCTCTTTTTTTTAACATATACTACGCCTCCAGCGCCTGTAGGCAGTGAACTCCAGGGTTGGGATGGTAGGCTCTGGAAGTTCACTTGAGGGCTGTAATGGTTGGCCCTCGCCCGTGGTGGCGCAGGCAGGATTTTTTTCTATAGTGACGCTTGTGATTAGAGGTTCATGCCGCCCCCCTGTGTCCTCCGATGCACTCACAATCGAAGGTAGAGTTAATGGACAGCATGTGGGTGTCCTTAGCACTCACGTCGACGCACTCGACGGTGCAGAAAGATTTTAAAGTGGATTTATGGTTCTCACTCGGGATCGAGCTCAGGTCACCCAGAACGCCACTCGAAGACGCTAACCACTCTGCTACCGCCTCCACATAACGCTGTGATGTTGCAGGATCAGGTGATTTCGTTTGGATTATAAAGCGTGTATGGGTCTTGAATGGAGGAGGTTCAAAGCAGCAGGTGATCCGCTAGTGACATGTGGCAGCTTCGTGTATCAAAATCATGCATATTCTCATTTATCGCTATCACCCAAGACATGAATAGTGATATGACAGTGTGTGCTACAGGTGGGGGCGCCGTGGGCTGTGTGCAGGTGGCCGCTCGTTTGGAGGCTGGTGATGAAAAATTTCAATTCGTGGGCGATGTGACGTGTGGCCTGATGACCGTCCCTGTGATTAATGAGCGATGCCCCGTCCCCTCTCACCCCTTCCCTGCCCCGTCCCTGGTCACCCCTTCCCCGCTCACCCCTTCCCCGCTCATCCCTTCCCCGCTCATCCCTTCCCCGCTCACCCCGTCCCCGCTCATCCCTTCCCCATTTACCCCTTCCCACCCCTCCCCGCCCCTCGCCTAGCCTAGAGCCGCGGGGGTGACGGGATGTGACCCATCCATGTTGCCTTCACATTGTCGCCGTGACATGGGTTTTGGTGTGTGTATGTTATGTGGCCTCGTGTTCTGCTGTAGAAGGAGGGAGAGAGTGAAAGAAAGAGAGAGCAGGAGAAGAAAAAAAAGATAAATAGATAGTTAGAAAGAAAGATAGATATAAAGCAGGCAAGGAAGCAAGAAATATAAATAAATGGATAATTATATAAATAGATAAATTAATATATAAGTAAAGAGATTCAAAGTAGGTAAGCTATAACATGCTTTGATTGGGCCACATTTTATAAGAGACGGGTATTAAAACATAGATTTTCCTCTCGAATTATCTTGTTTGCATGTCTCTCTTCATCCTGTTCGTCTGTGTACTCTCCTGTGAAAACAAAAAAAAACTAATGGAATTTACAACCGATTATATGTGCCTTTTGTCCCTTAACTTAAACCACGATAGGTTGAGGCTTGATACTCTTTATATCACGCGAGAGATACTCCTTCACTCTGTCTATGATAACATTCATTGCTTGGGAGAACCAGAAACAAGCCAGATAGCTAGAGTAATAGAGTAGACGATATTTTTTGTCCAAGCAGTTTCTTCGTTACCCTTCAAGATAGGACGCCGTAAATTTGTTTGTGGACGCTACAGATGCCACGTCTCACATCACGTATGTTGTCCTGCAGCTAATTCCCCCCACCCCCTTCACCTCACCACACCCCTTTTTTAAGGTGGCAATGCATAAACTCTCTTCATTCTCAACGAAATTAACGTAGTACCTTGCCTTGGCTTAGAAACAGTTAATCCCTACAGTTATTTTTTTTTCCTTTGGGAGGGCAATGCATATACACTTCTTATTCTCTACGAAATTAGGGTAGTACCTTGCTTGCTCTGGCTTAGGTACTCTCCTCGCCGTACTAAAGAATTTAAAACCTACCAGCCTCTCCTTGCGTTGGGTAAAAGTGATCCAGAAACCAGAAACCAAACCCGAGCATTTACGAAACCACTTGACCAAATGTATTCCTTTGTCTCGTCTTAATCCAATGAGTCGCCACGTTCAAGTAGCATTCCTGTGTTTGTCCTACACTCGTCCTCACTCCGGCCACACTCCCTTCCTCTCACACACTCTTTTCTCTCCCCTTCTATCTCATTTACTCCCACACGTCTCTTAGCGCTCTCAACCAACACCTGTTTCACTCACACCTGGAACGCACTGGTGATGTCATTCTCTAACATTCTCACTCTTTCTTAAGTCTTTCTCTTTCTTAACATCCCTGGATGATCTTTGTCTCAGATCCTGGAAGCTACGAATGCCTGACGTGCCAAAGCGACAAAGTGTGTTTTGCTGAAGCGACAATATGTGTCTTTTTACCTCTGCTGCACCTCCATGACGTGGGAGTTATTGATAACGACAACGCAAGATAGTGGTGATATAGAACTGTGTGTGTGTGTGTGTGTGTGTGTGTGTGTGTGTGTGTTGGGGGTGTGGGGTGTGTGTGGTGTGTGTGTGTGTGTGTGTTGTGTGTGGTGTGTGTGTGTGGGGTGTGGGTGTGTTTGTGTTTTGGGGTGTGTGTGTTGTGTGTGTGTGTGTGTGTGTGTGTGTTGGGGTGTTGTGTTGTTTGTGTGTGTGTGTGTGTGTGTGTGTGTGTGTGTGTGGTTTTGTGTGTGTGGTGTGTGTGTGTGTGTGTGGGGTTGTGCGGTGTGTGTGTGTTTTGTGTGTGTGTGTGTGTGTGTGTGTGTGTGTGTGTGTTTGTTGTTGTTGCATATTTTAGGTAGTTTCGTACTGTTGTGATCGAGATTATTATACTATGCGTTAATTATGACGTTGTGCTCGCTTTCTGGTGGTGGTGCTGTGGTTATTTAATGGTGTGTATGTGTGTGTGTGTGTGTGTATGTGTGTGTGTGTTGTGTATGTGTGTGTGTGAGTGCGGTAGGCAATTGTTGAGCCATTTAGGAGTCGTGTTTTAAGGTCGTTCCTCGTACTAAGGTCTCCGGAAGGTTTTTAGTGCTAGAGTGGGTTGTCGACTTTAGGTTTTAAAGACGCCACTCCGTTGTTCCATGGCGCTTATAATATCACTGACCCTTTATTGACCTCCCGAATATAATCTCCGCCTTCATAAATATCCCGAGGCTGCCACAGGTGTCCCTACAGGTAACAAAAATTAGCGGGCGACATCTTGATCGGCAGAATAACCTTGAATTAAAGGCCCACGGGAACAACAGGGGTTTTAACTAATCCAGGTGTCANCCCCCCCCCCGTTTCGGCCCCCGGGGGTTTAAAAAGGGAAAAAGGTTTCTTTCTTGAACAGTTGTTTATACAGGAACTGCTGAGTGCGTGGAATGAGAAGGTCCGCTCGCTGTTCTCACGGCGATGACGCAAACACACCCAACGTTAGTTGTGTTTGTCCATGTGTGCATTGCTTATCATCTAAGATAAGTGGCAATTAACCACAGGCTCACACAAAACACTGACTATACATTCTCACGAATGCAAGCAGCAGCGGAACAACACCATTATGTCCATGTCAACATTATCGAAGAGGTAGTATCTGTCCGAGCAACACAATAACCGCTGTGTTACTGAAAGAGGCAGACACACGTACATACATACACCTCCAACATGAATACATTCTGATAACATATATGTTTCATCATACACATACTACATATAATATATCCAGTGCCATAACATCGCTCGGTCAACTACCCGATCGCGTCCTCGCGATGGTCTAGAGACAGATACCTAACCATGTTACAACATTGTGTACTAAAGATTCTCGGTGTTGCAGGCAATGCTCCTAAAAAATGCCTATACAAGGTGAGGGCTTCCATGACAACATAGCAAAGAAGAATCAGAATAATTATCCCCTTCACTGCTGATATCAAATTATTAAGCCTACCCCCCTGTGCGGCAGGTTTAATTAAAATAAAAAATAATTACTTATCATATTTGAAGTGCCTAAATGAATAGGACGCTCATTCCATACCACAAATCTATGTTTCGTCTTGGTGGAGGCTACCAGCTAAGTGAAGAGTTACGTCAAAGTGCAGCTACAGGGCCGTGACCGTGCTGTCAGACGCACAATGAAACTACTTACTACTCAACATAATACAGCTTATTTTGGTACATAAATGCTTCATTCATGCATTCATTCATTCATTCATACTTCTGTTTTATATCCATCAAGAATATGTTGAATATCTTGACTATTTAGCCTCGCAATTGAAGTAGAGGGCGCGGCAGCGTCAACACGTCGTACTGTACCGCATGACCTTATTAGTCACACTAAATCACGCAAGCAGAAAAAGAGGTTCTATTGTATCGCAACACTTGACACTGTTGCCATACAAGCCTATCACAGCGAATATTTACCCACATCATTGAGCGCGCAGTTTGAATACAGAAACCCTATATGTACCAGCCGCAGTGAACGCTTAGCTAGCTGAGAGACCGTATTTGTACCGGCCGCAGTGAAGGGGTTAAGGTTAGTATAACAAAAATAATGCTATAAGGATAAGGCACATAAATATATTGGTAGAGTCCCTTACAGCAGTATTAAAATCTGAGCTATTAGAAAACAAAATGAACTCAAAGGCTGTGTTGAATAGACTGTGTTAAAATCCCTGCAAATTCATTAAACAGTGCGTTGTAAAACTCTACTGCGTTGTCACCTATAATACTCGAGTTCATGAGTAAGGTAAGAATACAGTAGATTGGCCCCGAGGGTGTGAGCAATCGCACTGGCAGTTATATAGATATCATTGAATAATTATATCTGTACTTTAAGACCTGGTTCTTTAAACTTGAGGAGTTAAGCTTCACAGCTAATAAAATCTGACTCCGGGTCTTTACTACAAATTATCACATCATTAAGATATGCATTTATATTATGTGCATACCAGAGAGTATTTAATCCTCTGAATATGGATAGGAGCAGATTACAGCTCAATTAGTATTGTAAATCAATAAAAATGTGCGCTGGGAGTGTTAAATGGCTGTAACTTTCCTTGATGTGCGCAACATTGGCATTTGCTGCTTTTAAGAATTTATTAATATTATTTATTTATTTTTTTCCTTATTTTGAGACCTATTATTTTAAACTTAAGGAGTACGGCTGTTAAGCTAATACAAATGGAAACTCCAGGTCTTTAAACAAAATTAACACGTTAAGATATGCATTTACCTTTTTTTTTTTTTTTTGCATAGCAGCGAGTAATGTATTAATTTATCATCCTCTGAAGAAGTGATAAGAGTTGCCTTCAGCTACATAGAATAGTATTCTAAGCAATAAAAATGTGCATAAGGAGTAATATTATTAATCTCCTTTGACAAGGGCGCCTGTGGCACCTGGTCGCGAAATTACCAATACGTTTGTGTTAAAATATCCTTACATAGACAAAAATGTATTACCTGGCAGAGGAACTTGGGCTTAATAGCACCAGTGGCCTGAGGGAGAGTCCACGGCAGGGGTAAAAGAATAACTACCTGCAACAGATGTGTTAGAATTAGACATCTGGTTAATAGAGGAGATAAACTGAGTTACAGTAGGGGACAGGGGTATTATAAATGTTACCACCGGAGATATTCGGAGGGGATTACTTTCATCCCTCAATTCTAGAGTTAATTCCTCAAACAAGGTTAACTTCCCTGTACTGTCATTACCTGATTCCTCAGAGGCTAGGAGTTCATGAGCTATACATCCTAGCATCTTTTCCTCGGTTAATAATTCACTCACTTTCTAACTTTGCTAAAGAGTCTATACATTCATAAGTAAAACTTTAATTAAGTTAAATAATATCACCCATCTCCTGGCCTGTAAGGCAATTCTAAAAGGAGAAATGTATATATTGCATATAGGGATGATATGAGAAGCGAACAAATTATTAAAAATAATAAGAAATTATGAAAAAATAGTGGTAATTAAATTTAAAGCATCTACAAAAGAAATAACTGACAAGTTAATCACTAAAAATCCCTTCACATGGCTATATAAGCAAAATATATGTGAAAGTTACTCTATCTCACCGTGTTATGTAAACAATTGGCGTAATTAACATACATCTTATGTAATGTCAGCTAACGATGTGCTTGTACTCACTAAAAATCTTGTAATGTCTGCACGCCAAGGTACACTCGTACAGCAGAGTCAGCAGTCAATAAGGGCGTTCCTCCAAGGGGGGTGTAACAGCGAGGAGGGAATTGTGTCATGTTGACGGGCTGTGGGCGCAGGCTGGTCTTGGGGCGCTGGGTGGCCGGTAGGTTGAGTGTGGAAAGACAGGTGATGTAACGAGCGTTCCGTCTTCATGATAACAACTCAGTCGTGTCCTTTCGTCTGTTTTCCCCCAAAAAAAGCCTTGTAACGTCATTGTCCTCTTGATACAGCTGAATCCCAATGCAATTTTATGCAGGAGGATGTTAATGTAGCCTTATGGCTCTATTATACAGAACAGTGAGGATTCTAAGGTGGGTATATATGGATGAACAGTGTTTAACGACGAGAGAAGCTGCTGACACGCCCTTTCTGAGGTCGTGAGGTCAGTGATGATAACAGCATTAATCAATCTTTCTCTCACTGTGACTCCCGTCACGCTTGTCTCTAAAGCTTCGCTCACTTGTTCAGTGCTTACTCCACAATACATCGTCCTCCCCTTACGTGTATTAGTATGTTACTCGTCCATTACATCAAGGCACACTTATACTACTTATCGTTATCGTATTCTACCGTATGTTACCGATGCCATCAATTATGTTATGACATATCTTACCGCTGCTGCCAATTATTTTACCCATTTCTCAGCTTGTTATTTTACAGGTAACGAGATCTACCCATGTAAGATACAGCTCTATGACATGTAGGGGTGATTGCCAGTGATGCCCTCCTGATAGGCAAGTAACTTGATTTGCTGCCCAGAGATATACATCAATATGGTAGTAATTGCAAGTGGTCGAGCGGGTTTAAGTAGGGCTTGCTGATTTATCTAACGTATAAGTATTGTAAGTAAGTAAAGTAAGTGCCAAGGGATCGAGTGAGACAATACTATTATTATAAATATATATTGTATTATATATATATATACTATGTACACTATAAGGTTATGTTTATAATATAAAGTCACGGGTTATTTACAAGTGGCCAAGAAAGCTTAGGTCTTAATATACAGGCCTGCACAATTAATATCGTGACAAGTACTCACACACTCACAGATGAGTGCGTAAACACTCAAGACTCACATGGAGTCTTAGCTTAGGAGCGCCTGGTATCGCTTGACCCCCTCTTCTGCCTTTCTGGCCCCTCGTCGGCGTGTTATAAAGGAAAGGTTTCTTTCTTGAACAGTTGTTTATACAGGAACTGCTGATGCGTGGAATGAGAAGGTCCGCTCGCTGTTCTCACGGCGATGACGCAAACACACCCAACGTTAGTTGTGTCTGTCCATGTGTGCATTGCTTATCATCTAAGATAAGTGGCAATTAACCACAGGCACACACAAAACACTGACTATTCATTCTCACTAATGCAAACAGCAGCGGAACAACACCATTATGTCCATGTCAACATTATCAAAGAGGTAGTGTCTGTCCGAGCAACACAATAACCGCTGTGTTACTGAAAGAGGCAGACACACGTACATACACCTCCAACATGAATACATTCTGATAACATATATGTTTCATCATACACATACTACATATAATATATCCAGTGCCAAAACAGTCGCCCCTTTCCCTCTAAGGTCATTGTCTCTAGCTTGGAATCATACATTCCACACATTTTTTCTAACCCTTAAATCCGTAAAACTTGGTTAAAACTCAGCTTGTTCTCGTGCTGTCCAAGGTAGAGTGGCGGCTTGGGTTTCCTGTTTTGGGTTTTTATTAGCATCCCGGGATTCTGGGACAATCCAGGATATTCCCCGGGATCACGGGATTTCCCATATCAGGTAATATGTGTTCTAACTAATGCTGTAACCCCACATATTTAACTAGTGTAGTATTTGTATATTATGTGAAAGGCGATTAAATTGATACATTTTATCACACTAAAGCAATGTTATTTTTGCTAACTTGCATACTGGAGCAGAAATACGTACATAATCTGACTCATAGACCACTATATCTCTGGACTGTTTACGCGCCAGTGTTTTGAAATCGCCGCGCTGCATACTGGCCCCAAAGTGGATCATCAGTTTCACTAGGACGCTTGGTGTGGGAAGCTGTACTACCACACTCATCTCCGTAGGTGTGCGTTTTTTGTATTTGTTATCATTCCGTTCATGTTTTTATTACTGTGACATAAAAAGTTGCTACCGATTCAAGCCCTTGCGTTAAATATCAATTGTTTATGTGCCGGTTACCTGGCACGTTCGGTCTTAAACATGTACAAGTGTGGGTCCTGCTATGACCTCCTCGTGAACAAGGAGACTTCACGTGAACATGCCGAGGTGAACGTACAAGTGGGTGATGACGGGGATGTGGAGTTCGCGGGCAGGATGTGGTCGTCGCTGGGAAATCATTCACAGATTTGTTGAGTCGCGGGAGGATGGTGTGTCCCTCCCACTTCGCTGTCTCTCTCACCAAGGACGTGTGCTACATATACAGGAAGTATATACCACAATGTATACAAAGTATACATATACATATACAGTAAGGAGAAGGCGACGAGATATTCTCTGTTCGGCTGCAGCAAGCCCAAATCGACCTTCCAGCAGGTCATTGACACCCTTGGGGAGGAAGACGACCCATATTGCGCTGTGCCAACAACCACAGTTTTCTCGAGAAGGTATACTTCTCAATTGCAGGTGCCCTTTTCAATGCCTTCACATCTAATTACAGCATAGAAAATAATAGTGAAGTGAATGCCTAGCGTAAAATCAGTGCAAGTGTCTCGCAACCAGAACACAAACAAGAAGAAAAAGCTGACTGGTTGCAATTCGTATAAAACTTAAAGTTGAAGGCTTAGTGTTTTGTATTTACTGTTCACTAGCCGCAAAGTCGCCCTACGGGCGATCTTTTTGGCTAGCTCCTGCGGAGGGCTATTGGGGGGCCTTCGGCCCACCAAACACAGACTCTCCAGATAGCCCCTTCTAACTTTCCTGAAATCATGGATGTAGAAATGTATGTATTAACGCCTTACCCATCACCATACACCCATTCACTCACCCATTACCCATCACCCCCCACCCATTCACTCACTCATTACCCATCAGCACACACTCATTCACTCACCCATTACCCATCAATCAATCAATCAATCATTGGGGGCATACGCCGGGGGGCGCGTCGCCTCGCCCACCCTACGACGCCACTCCCGGGGGTCACCAAGCGCGAGTTCCCATGCAGGCTCCTTTCCCATACCAAGCAGCTCTCGACAAGAAACATCAACTTGCCCCAGCCACGAGCCTTGTGGGCGCCCCCTTGGCCTCCTCCACGCCGGATTGTCTCTTACAGATACAACCCGATGGGAAGGATCGGATTCAGGGTAGCGTGCCACATGCCCATATAGCCGAAGTTGGCGCTGACGGACTATGCAGGTAATAGGCCTCGATTCAGTCTCACGGTGCAATCGCTGATTTGACACGTAATCATCCCAGCGATAACCCATGATTCTGCGAAGACACTTATTACCAAAGGCATTGATTCGTCTCTTCAAGTCACTATTTAGTGTCCATGTCTCACTACCATAGAGTAAGACAGGGATCACAGGCGACTTGAAGATCCGGATCTTTGTCCTCCTGCACAGGTACCGACAACGCCAAATACTCCCGCTGAGCGAGTCCATAACACCGTGGGCTATGCCAATCCGCCGTAAGACTTCTTGACGTGACCCGCCGTCATTATGGACTGCGCTACCAAGGTATGTAAAACTTTCCAAGATCTCAATGTCCTCGCCACACGCACGAACAGACTGTACTGCTTCATCTAGTATGTCTCCAAATACCTGG
>JACEEZ010014666.1:0-2500 GCA_016584305.1 Chionoecetes opilio | reverse complement strand
CTTTTTCTTCATATTTCCGTCATAAGTTTCACCCAGATGGCTCCAAACTTATTCATCTATTTCTAAAGCTGAACTATTTGCTCACACCTTCGACTAAAATTCAACTCTGGATGTTGAAGAGGCTTTTCCTTATTTTATTTTACCAACTTCTGACTATATCATGTCAGTTGGTAAGATTCTTCCTAATTATGTATTCTCTGCTATATCTGGCTTTGATCCTCAGAAGTATTAAGGTCTTGACTGAATCCCTCCTATCATTCTCAAACTCTGTGCATCTGTACTTGCACCCTGCCTGGTCAAACTTTCCCGTCCTTGTCTAACTACTTTGTATTTTTCTTCTTGCTGAAAGTTTGATCATATTCAACTTGATCCTAGGAACAATAACTGTTTTAGTCATTCAAGTTACCGTCCAATAAATTTGAGTTCCTGTATCTCTAAAACTTTTGAATATATCCTGAATAAGAAGAATCTTAAGGATCTATCTGCTAACAATCATCTATCTGATTGTCAGTACAGTTTTCGTAATAGGTGATCTGGGGCTCTTCTAGCTTTCCTAACTGAATATTGGTTACCTTATTTTCGTAGTTTCAGTGAGACTTTAGCTGTTGCACTTGACATATGACACGCTTTTGATAGAGTCTAGCACACATCTTTAATTTCCAAACTACCATTCTTCGGTTTCTATCCTTCTCTCAGCTCCTTCATATCAAGGTTTCTTTTTACTGTTTGCAGATGTTGTAGACAGTTTTTGTACTTTTTCTACGTTTATCAATAGTAGTGTTTCTCAGGGATCTGTCATATCATCCACTCTCTATGTACCATTCTAAGGCACACTCAATAACCTATCTACTCATACGCTGATATCTCTACCCTGCACTTTTTAACGACGTTCACTAAACATCCAACACTACATAAATTAAGTGATTCACGGAGGGATGCCACACATCATCTAATTAGCTCTTGATGCATCAGCTTCTAAGAGTTTAAGATTCATATATATTAATTTCTCTCTCTCTCTCTCTCTCTCTCTCTCTCTCTCTCCTACTCTCTCTCTCTCTCTCTCTCTCTCTCTCTCTCTCTCTCTCTCTCTCTCTCTCTCTCTCTCTCTCTCTCTCTCTCTCTCTCTCTCTCTCTCTCTCTCTCTCTCTCTCTCTCTCTCTCTCTCTCTCTCTCTCTCCTCTCTCTCTCTCTCTCTCTCTCTCTCTCTCTCTCTCTCTCTCTCTCTCTCTCTCTTACATATGACACGCTAATGAAATTATAATCTTCAGGCCTTGAAACCCTTCTTGTGACAGAGGAATATTATTGTATTGGAGTATGACATAGACCACTGTAAATCTGGACTGCGCACGGAATATCGGCCTGTGGCACAAGGGCCTGAAGTCGGAGGGCCGCTCTGATTCATATATATATATATATATATATATATATATATATATATATATATATATATATATATATATATATATGTATATATATATATATATATGTTATATATATATATATATATATAGTATATATATATATATATATATAATATATATATATATATAATATATATATATTATATATATATATATATTTATATATATATATATATATATATATATATATATATATATATATACATATATTTTATGTAGGCGTGAAGTGATGCACTGAAGTGATGAGTCACTCTGGGATCTTGTGCGACTTCGAGGGATTCCTGCAAGGACTATTGATTTGATAACTGGTCTGTATTCTGGGACTGAGAGTGCTGTGAAGTGTGGGGCAGGTGTATCCAGCTTCTTTCCTGTGAATACAGGAGTGGGGCAAGGGTGCGTCCTTGCCCCATCACTTTTCAACGCTTGTATGGACTGGGTATTGGACAAGGTTGTAGATCAAAGTGATTGTGGAGCATCCGTTGGCAACACCAAGATCACTGATCTTGTTTTTGCCGATGATGCAGTAATCTTTGCTGAGTCGCTGGAGGTCCTGGTGATGGCTTTCGAGGCGCTGCACGAGGAGGCAAAGCCTTTGGGACTTGAGGTCTCCTGGCTCAAGACCAAGGTCCAGGTGTTTGGAGACTTACTAGATGAAGCAGTACAGTATGTTCATGCGTGTGGCGAGGACATTGAGATCTTGGAAAGTTTTACATACCTTGGTAGCGCAGTCCATAATGACGACGGGTCACGTCAAGAAGTCTTACGGCGGATTGGCATGGCCCACGGTGTTATGGACTCGCTCAGCCGGAGTATTTGGCGCTGTCGGTACCTGTGCAGGAGGACAAAGATCCGGATCTTCAAATCGCTTGTGATCCCTGTCTTACTCTATGGTTGTGAGACATGGACACTAAATAGAAACTTGAAGAGACGAATCAATGTCTTTGGTAATAAGTGTCTTCGCAGAATCAAGGAGTATCACTGGATGATTACGTGTCAATCAGCGATTGCACGTGAGACTGAATCGAGGCCTTACTGCATAGCGTCAGCGCCAATCGCTATAGCTGGCCGTACCCTGCCCA
>JACEEZ010014663.1:0-10928 GCA_016584305.1 Chionoecetes opilio | reverse complement strand
TTTTTTTAAATTTTTACAAATATCAAATATAGTAAAAGCATAGAAATTAGCTATATGTTACATACATACATGCAGTACTGGCGTAGCTATACGACCCGTTCTTGTTCAGGAAGAAGTAGGTGAGGCAAGAGATACGTGCTGTTCATCGTGACGGAGGAAGTGGTCAGTCCTGGCAGAGTACAGTCCAGTTGTAACCAGTTTCAACTTTCAAAGTAGCAGACGTTCGTCGCGCTTGAGCCTGAACTTGAGTTGACGGGAGATGTTTATGAAGTATTTTCTATCGTCCACGTAATAATTCAGCTATAAGTGATTGCTTGATTAATACCAGCAAAATCGATGTAAACTGGATTATGCAAACGTTTTTATAATATAATAATTTCAACATGATTCAAAAATATTGAAAAAGATGGATAATTCGTGATCCGAAAAAAAAAAAAACTTAACTGATGATATAATATCCGCTACAGTTATCTCGCCACATTACATATTGGTAGTAGAACACCATAAAAGATGTAATATAACAATAAATTGTAGTAATCATACTAAGTGATTCACGGAGAGATGCCACCGAGTGCCTAACTTCTTCTGATCTTTCTATAATTTTTTATTGGGGAAAAGCAAACCTTGTTTTGTTCAATGGCCTCAAAAAACCCAATTTCTTCACCTATCTACTCGACAAAACCTACCAGATAATATCCCCTCTTCTTCAATGACACTCACTGTCTCCTTCTTCTACAATGAACATTCTAGGACTGTCCTTTACTAAAATCTGAACTGGAAATCTCACATCTCAACTCTGCTAAAACAGCTTCTAAGAAGTTAGTGTCCTGTGGCGTCTGCGTCTTTTTTTTTCTCCCCCCCAAATTGCTTGCTCTCTACAGGGGCCTTATCTGCCCATGTATGGAGTATGTCTCACATGTTTGGGAGGATCCACTCATATAGTCTCTCCTAAACAGGGTTGAGTCAAAAGCTTTTCGTCTCATCAACTCCTCTCCTCTGACTGACTGTCTTCAATCTTTAAATTACCGCCGCATGTTGCTTCTCTTGCTCTCTTCTCTACCGTTATTTTTCATGCTCACTGCTCTTCTGAACCTGCTAACTGCATGTCCCTCCCCCCCCCCTACCGCGGCCTCGCTGCACAAGACTTTCTACTCATTCTCATCCCTATTCTGTCCATCTTCCTAATGCAATAGTTAATCAGTATCTTTACTCTTTCAACCCTTTCACTGGTAAACTCTGGAACTCTCTTCCTGTTTAAATTTTTTCCACTTTCCTATGACTTAAATCGTTTCAAAAGAAGAGTAACAAGACACCTCCCGAACTAAACTGGCTCACCCCACTGTTTTTATTTTATTATCATACTGTCTTCTTTATAGGGCCTGGCAACTGAGTGGGTTTTGTGTTACCCACTTTTGTTGTGCTCTTGACCAGTTCCTTGTGATGTCAAAAAAAAAAAAAAAATGTGATCCTTATCAGTAATGAATGACTGTTCAATACTAAATGTACGTTCAAGAGACTTTTAGCAACTTTTAGGTTGCCAAGTACCGCTACCCAAGATAACACGTGATGTTTTAAAAATTATAAATATCTCGAAATTGATAAATATGTATTACCTTTTTTGTAGCATTATATGTTCAGTGTAACAATGTGGTGATTTGATAATGATTTACATTGCATGTCAATGCCTAAACTCATAAGCTTACCAAGCACATTTATGACTAATTGTGGGGCGGTTTACCTAGGATATTCAAACCTATTGTGCATTTTTTGATAAAAGCACCAATTTTGGCACGGAGGTAGACCATTATATTATAAACAAATTTGAGTGTGGAGCCATCGCCCAGCTGCCCCCTGGTGGCCGTGGCCGTCATTTTCCAAAATGGCCGCCATGTGGCTGCCGAGGAAGACTTATCCCTAGGTGAATGAGATGTACTGAGTAAATGTGCATGATAAAATTATTGTTTTGAATCTGCAATGTTGTGCAAACATTATGTTGCGTGTTGTTGCTAATGTAGGGTAGCACTTAACAACAAAGAAAGGTGCCCATGTGTTTTTAGAATCTTATCTTATTATCAATTTATTTAATTATTCATAGATTAGCATAACAACCATGACAAACATCTCTCAATTGAACATGTCCTAATTCACTTGGTTTCTGAGTGCTCCTTGCATACAACTTTGTCATTTTCCATTTCCAGAACAATGTCGAAGAGCTTCAAACTCGTTGAACCTCGTGGTGCAGAAGCAGCTCCGTCTACCTCCGCCCAGCCGCCAACAGAGACAGACCGGTCATTATGCTTCACATGCTAAGAAACGACGCCAGAGTCGCTGACAAGTCCATCCCAGAATACACGCCAAGACAAGGGTAGCAGCTACAGCATTCTCGCTGGACATCTGAGAAGGTTCAATGAGCTTGGATTGCTCCCCAACTGTTTTCTGTTGAGCCAATTAGATGAAGGCAGTGGCGTTGAAGCAGCATTGAGCGCCAACAATGCACGATACCACAAGACCTGCAGGTTGAGGTATAACAAGACCAAGTTAGACAGACTGAGAAGAGGCAACTGAAAATAGGCGCCGACGAAGAAAAGGAAGTTGTTGCCCGCAAGCGAACTCGATATCTGTCACGACCATCAAGTACTGAGACGAAACACCTAGAAGGGAAATGATTCTTCTGCGGAGAAGGTCCTGGTAGTGCTGGTCTTCATGAAGCTGAGACATTCCAACTGGACTCGCGTGTCAGGTCGTGCACACTAATTCTGAACGACATGGACCTCCTGACGCAACTGAACGCTGGAGACATGGTTGCACAGGAGGCCAAGTACCACCGAAATTGTCTCCTGAACTTGTACAATCGCGAACGGAAGATTGAGGAAATGGCGGGCAAAGGTACAGACGATGAACACGCAATAGCAGGACATGCTTTTGCAGAGCTGGTGGTGTTTATTGAAGAAGCTCACATGGATGACGAGACGTCTCCGATCTTCAAACTTGCTGACCGGGCGCAGTTATACACGTCAAGGATGGAACAGCTGGGAGTCAAGCATGAGGGCAGGGTGCACAAGACCCGTCTTAAGCAAAGACTGCTTGCTCACTTTCCTAACATGTATGCACAGCACCAGGGGCGCGATGTCCTGCTTGCATTCAATGAAGACCTCAGCGATGCCCTGGTAAAGGCTTGTGAACTGGACAGAGACCTTGATGCTGTCCACCTGGCGCGTGCTGCCCGAATTGTGAGACGCCACATCATCGGAGATGTCAAGGTGTTCAACGGGTTTCCTGCAGGATGCCAACAGGACTCCACCCATGTTGCTTGCCTTGGTCACTATGATCCTGGAAGGACCCAGTATCAAGCACCAGAGTGAAAGCACAACACCAGCGGCACTGAATATCGGCCAGCTCCTCAAGTTCAACAGCTTTATGCACCGACGGGCCGCCACAGGCAGTACGCCTCGCCCAGTCAGACACGCCACCACGCAGGAGACGCCAGCTCCAACCTACATCGGCCTAATGCTACATGCATACACGCGCAAGAGGGAGCTCGTCGACAGGCTGGCACACATGGGGATTTCTGTCTCCTATGATCGGGTCCTGTCCCTTTCCACATAGCTGGGGAACAGTGCCTGCTGCCTCTACCCCCAGGAGCAAGTAGTCTGCCCTCCCAAGATGAGAGGCAGAATCTTCAGGACTGCCGCGGTAGACAATATCGACCACAACCTAAGTTCCACCACAGCAAAACAGTCATTCCATGGGACTGCTATTTCCCTCATGCAACACACTGCAGTCCCTGGGGCCGGCATTGACCGCAGCATCATCATCCTCGGAGGGCCAAACGAAAGAGGCCTCAAAACAGGCCTTTGGGCCCTGAGAAAACACAGGCACTACCGATGTTTCATGCTTTGACGGGCTGCGACACGGTCTCCTGCTTCGCCGGACATGGCAAGAGGACAGCATTGGCAGTGTGGACAGCTCTACCTCAGCTGGCCCAGACACTCACTGACCTCTCCACTGCACCGGATCAGATTGATGAAGATGCCATGCACACCATCGAGAGGCTCGTCATCCTGCTTTACGACAGACCAAGCACCGCAGCCGATATCGACAAGGCACGCCGCAAACTGTTTGCAAAGAAGAGCAATGTCCAGCTGATCTCACCGACAAGTGCAGCCCTGAAGCAGCACGTCCGACGAGCAATATACCAGGGCGGACATGTCTGGGGTCAGGCCCTGGTTCCTGGACCAACATTGCCATCACCAACCGACTGGGGTTGGATAAAGACCAGCGACATGTACGAACCTCTCTGGACAACGCTCCCCGAGGCATCCAGGGTCTGCCGGGAGCTTGTCTCCTGCAAATGCCAGAAGGGCTGCATCAAGAAGTGCAAGTGCAAGAAGGCCAGTCTGGAATGCACACCACTGTGTGCTTGCGACGGGGAGTGCTCTCAGAACTGAACTTGCAAACTTAAGATGAAGATTCTGAACTGTTCCAGACAGTACACAGGTAATGTAAAACAGTGAACTTATCTGCATATTGCATTTACCAGATTATGTGTTAATTAACATGATTATTAAATGTAGTAGTGTCCATTGACCACAGAAGTATAACATTTGACTTGTCAAGGATTTATTTGATGAGAGCAGGCCACCATAATTATCAGTATCTGGTTCTTTTATTGTTGTTGTATTATCTATGTAATTAGCATAATTGTGTTAACAATTTTGTTTATTGACATCTTAATTGGCGTGGGCAGTATCCATGAATAGCTATTGACAGACAGAGGAAGAAGATCAGATAACATTTCCACAACTTAAATTAATCTAGCCTATTCACAAGGAATGTCAGCATTTGATGCCTGATCATGGGTTTCCTTATCGCCATTTCATCTGCAATTAACCTAAATATGTTAATTAATATCAGCAGCATCTCTCAAAATGTGACTAAGACCTATCTGGCATGTCTTGATTCAAAACATTCAATAAACTTTCAATAAAACCTGCAGCAACAAACTTTATCTAGCTTCTGTGTGTCTTTTGGGTGTCTGCTGGCGGCCATTTTGGTAAAATGGCCGCCACGGCCGTCAGGGGGCAGTTGGCCAGTGGCTCTACATCCAAATTTGTTCATAATATATTGGTCTACCTCTGTGCTAAAATTGGTGCTTTTATCAAGAAATGCACAATAGGTTAGCTTACCCGCTGTACTATAAATATAATGAAGAGTATAAATGTACATTAAAATATCCCTCCTCTTGACTGAGAGGGGTATTGGTGAAGCTACGGGTATTTTAACTCGAAATTAAACCTTATTCCCCAGTTATACCCTTTATATACCTTGCATTTTTTACAGTGTACAAATAACGCACATACAATATACAAGCCACAAATAAGTACCAACAAGCAGTTAAAACAACAGGACAAAGACATACAAGTCTCTATGGTTGAGGGTGCAGGTATAGGTGCAGGGTGGTAAAAAAGGGCATGAGTGTGCAATAGCTAAGAGGGTGACGGCCTTTCCTGGAGGGGCGATAGTGCGTAGGGCGGGAAGGGGTGGGTAAAGTCTGGCCGATCAGTGCATAGGGTCCGCCGAAGAGAAAGCTACAGGGAAGGAAAAGAAGAAAAGAAAGAAGAAAGTATATGAATTTAGATTTAGTCACACGAGAGAAAGTTAACGTGAACCAGGTGGGTTAAGGGACATGGTATATTTTTCTGTAGTTTATTTCTCTCTCTCTCTTTTTCTCTATTTCTTCTTTTCTTTTCCTCTTTATTCTCTATCTCTCTTTTACTCTTACTCTTATTTTTATTTTCTCTTCTCTCTATTGCTTTTCTTTCTTGCTCTCTCTCTCTCTCCTCTCTCTCCATCTCCTCCCTCTCTCTCTCTCTCCTCTCTCTCTCTCCTTCTCTCTCCTCTCTTCTCTCTCTCTCTCTCTCTCTCTCTCTCTCTCTCTCTCTCTCCTCTCTCATCTCTCTCTCTCTCTCTCTCTCTCTCTCTCTCTCTCTCTCTCCCCTCTCTCTTTTCTCTCTCTCTCTCTCTCTCTCTCTCTCTCCTCTCTCTCTCATCTCTCTCATTCTCTCTCTCTCTCTCTCTCTCTCTCTCTCTCTCCTCTCTCTCTCTCTCTCTCTCTCTCTCTCTCTCTCCTCTCTCTCTCTCTCTCTCTCTCTCTCTCTCTCTCTCTCGTCTCTCTCTCTCTCTCTCTCTCTCCTCTCTCTCTCTCCTCTCTCTCTCTCTCTCCTCCTCTCTCTCTCTCCTCTCTCTCTCTCTCTCTCTCATCCTCTCTTTTCTCTCTCTCGCTCTCTCTCTCCCCTCTCTCTTCTCCTCTTCTCTTTCTCTCTCTCTCTCTCTCTCTCCATAACAATAATTCAGAAAGTTTTGTGACCCCAACACAGATGAAAAGAAAGTAAGAACTCACAAACAGATAACATAACATAACAGTAAATAGCATCAGTATAAATTTAATGTAACACAAAATAAACACAGAAAATCGCAACCACCACCACCGTGCGCCATAAACACTGCCCACCGCTGATAAACTCTAAACAGAAAGGCAAATATAAATCACACAGACAGATAAAAATATATAACAAAAACTGAATACATAAAACAGAATAAATATAAATATACAGTATAAGAAGATGAGAATAATACGAAGGGCGAGAAAATCAACAGTGAACAATACAATGAATTTCTAAATCACTGACACACAAACATAAATAGCATAAACAGAATACAGCAACGGAATATATATAAATATACAGTCTAAGAAGATACGAATAATAAGAAAAAAAGAATATTACGCAGGGCGAAAACATCTACCGCGACAGATACAGTGAATTCCTTTTAAGAGAAGATTCATTTTGGACCTTTGGAAGATTTAGTCGTCGATCTGAGGAGAGGAGAGGTGAGAAGCGAGCGAGACGTGGCCAGGTGAACCTGACTCACCTGTGTGAATAGATAATTAAGACACGGCAGGTGAACGTGTGACTGTGGTTATTAATGACTTGGGATAATACATTTTTATAATTAAAATTTATTGTGGGAGAGACAGAGACAAAACTGAGATAAGGAGGGAAGGAGGGAGGGGAGGAATAGAAGGGAGGGAAGGAGAGGAGAGGAGAAGGGAGGCAGAGGAGAGGAGAGTGAGGGTTGGAAGGAGGGAGGGAGGTGACTCTGGTTATTACTGACGTGAGAGACAGAGACAATACTGAGATGAAGAGAGAGGGAGGGAAGGGAAGGAAGGGATGGAGAGAAAGGGAGGGAAATATGGAGGGAAGGGAAGGGAAGGAAGGAGAGAAAGGAGAGGAGAGGGGAAGGAGAGGAGAGGGGAGGGAAGGAAACAGGGAGATAAGGAGGAAAGAGGGAGATGCTAGTGCTAAAAAAGAAAATATCTCCCCTTAAGGTCCTCACCCTCTCACCTCTACTTGTCGATGTCTCTCTTCCTTCCTTCAGTTCTTTCTTGCTCAACATTTTTTTCTACGCGCCATTCATCAGGCGGCGCGTCAAGCACAGTGATGTATGAGGACGTGGCGCGGCCCGTTATCAGGCATAAAGAGATAAGGGCTGAAGGGGTTGCGGCTATCGGCTTCAATCTCTCACATCACCCTTCTCTGTGTATCCTAATTCTCCTCGTTACTTGCCACGTTGAAGCCAAAAAAACTCTGGTGTTTGTTATGTGTTGTATACCAGACGTCTACTTCCATCCACTCATTCATTAACATATTTACTTTTCCTTCAATACATGTTATCTTCTTTTTTGCTTCTTCTCTGTGTATCCTAATTCTCCTCGTTATTTGCCACGTTGAAGTAAAAAAAACTCTAGTGTTTGTTATAAGTTGTATAGTAAACGTCCATTTCCATCCATTCATTCACAAACATATTTACTATTCCTTCAATACATCTTTGCTGCTTTACCTTTCTTAGCTTCTATTTTGCTTTCTTCTCTGTGTATCCTAATTCTCCTCGTTACTTGCCATGTTGCATCAAAAAACTCTGGTGTTTGTTGTAAGTTGTATACCAGACGTCCTCTTCCATCCACTCATTTACTAACATATTTACTTTTCGAACATATTTACTTCACGAACATAACTTTTCTCCTTCCATTCCTTCCTTACTCAGTCACTCCTGCTTTCTTCTCTTCTTATCTTCCTTCATCTGTTCCTCTCCTGTTCCATCCATTCATTCACTACAATAACTTTTTCTTCCTTCAATACCTCTTTCCTTCAATACCTTCCTTGCTTAGCCACTCTTGCTTCCTTCTCTCCGCATCTCCACCTGTCCCTTCTGCTCCTAGTTTTCCTTTAATCTATCTCACTTTCCTACCTTCCCTACTTAGTCACTCAATCTTTACTTCTTCAATATATCTTTGCTTCCTTACCTTCTTTACTTAGTCCCACAGTCCTTCCTTCTCTCCTGTATCTTCACTAGTCCCTCCCGCCCTCCAGGTAATGTCTTATCCACCCACCTGTGACATGACTCCTTATTTTATCTCAACCCACCCCCTTCCTTCCCCTCCCTTGCAGTGTAGCTCTGCACCGCCCACTCCCCAATGCCCAGCCCACACCGCCCACACCCCTTCCCTTCCCTCCCTTGCACTGTGCCTCTCTCTCTCTGCACCGCTATCCCACAACCGCCCACCCCCGCCCATGCCTCTGCCAGGTGGAGTAAGGTCAACGCCCACCCACCACCTCCCTGACCATGGGCGTGGGCTGGATGGCAGACAACCACGCCTCGGGTAACTCACGCGCTCAACCTTGCCAGATGTAGCATTAAGACCAACCCAACTTCTCCTCCTCCTCCTTCCCCCTAACACCCACCCTTTACTCCTCCTCCTCCTCCTCCTCCTCCTCCTCCTCCTAACACCCACCCTCTATTCCTCCTCCTCCTCCTCCTCCTCTTCTTCCTCCTCCTCCTCCTCCTCCTCCTCCTCCTCCTCCTCCATCTCCTCCTCCTCCTAACACCCACCCGTACCCAAGGGTTAATTAAGGGATTGTGCGGACACAGGAAGGCGTTGGGTACTGGTACGTATGGCCATGGGTGTTGGTACTGCACGTGTGGCCAGGTACGATGGGTGCATGGGTGGGATGGATGGGGAGAGTAAATGGGTGAAAGAAGTGATGGGAGGTGCATGGGGGAAGGGGTCATAGGAGGTGAATGGGGTAGGGGTGTATTGTGGAGGACAGAGCATGGATGGGAGGAAGGAGGTAGAGGAGAGAATGTGAATGGGGTGCAGAAAAAAAAAAACAGTGGGAAGGTATGGTGCTGAGGTTATGGAAAGGGATGGGTAGAAGGAATGGGTGATGGGTGGATAGGTATGGATTGAGTAGGGATGAGGATGGGTGGAGTGGGTGGTGGGTCAGTTTGGATGAGTGGTTATCTGACTGATGATGGATGGAGTGGAGGGATATGTATGGTGGATGAACGGGTGAAAGAGACAGGATGGGTGAGGTAGGGTAAATCAGTCTGAGGTTTGTATATACTGGGTCTGAGAAGGCTGCAGTAGGTGGAGTGGGTTATTGATGGAGGGGTAGGAGTGGGTAGGGGGGTGAATGGGGTGTGTGGAAGGGAGGGGGTTCGACTTGAGTGTGTAAGTGTCGAAGAACAAACAGTATTGAGAAAACTAATCGAATAAAGGAAGTAAAATTTTCTCCATCTATCTTTATAAAGTCTCTCTCTCTCATCTCTCCCTTCCTCTCTCCCCTCTCTCTCTCCCTTTTTCTCTCTCCTCTCTTCTCTCCCCCTCCCCCCCTCTCTCTTCTCTCTCTCTCCCCCGTCTTCCCCCTCTTCTTCTAATTTCTCTCCCCCTCCTCTCTCTGCTCTCCCCCTTCCCCCTTCTCTTCTCTCCTCTCCTCTTTTTTTTTATCTCTATTTTTTATTTATTTTTATTTTTCTGTAGTACATTTGGTGTTATTATAGCTAAAACTCTAGGTTTTACACTAAGCTATCTATACTACATAAAATTAAAAAAACATTTTAGATTTAAAAAATTGCCCTCAACCAGCTGTTCCCCCCCCCCCTTAAAGTCTTGTAGCAGGGGGGTGGTGGAGGTCGGTTTGGTGAATAACTGGGTTTCCCCAGAAAAGGCCGTAGCCGGGTAAGAAGAACGTAGGTGGTGCTCTTCCTGGAGAGGGTAACATTCACTTGCTCCTGTCGTGTGGGGCGACCGGGTGGGGAAGGAGCGGCGGGGGGCCCGGGGAGCTTTTTTTTTGGGGCCAGGTGGGGGGTGTGGAGATTTATGCCTTGTGCATGACACATAACCTTCCCCAAAAACCTGCCTTCTGGAGGGTTTGGGAAGAGCACCCGCGGGTGGGACGTTTAAAATTTGCAAACCCTTGCTTGGCTCTTTTTGGCGCGGTCAGTGTGGGCCCAAATAAGGGGCGGGCAGGAAGACCCTAGGGGGGAGTATTCCTTGGGGGCGTACCTGAGCCTTGTACAGAAACCCCAAACCCCCTTGGCATCTAGAAGGGGGGGAGATGCCCGGACACAGCTGATTTATAGGCGGAGTTTTTAGTACTCTCCTACATCTGGTGAAGGTCTTCCGCGTCAAACTCCACCCCAGGGTGCATGGATCTCTGAAGGGGGATGATCTGCCCTCAAAACCGTTTTTCCGGTGCAGGCAGGTTTGGGGTTTCTTGCCTGCGGGAATAACAGAGCCCGGGTTTTTTTTTAGGGGGCCCGTGCCTGCCCTCGACTACTCCAGGGGGATACGCCAATCCAGGTTGTGCGGCACACCGTGTCCTGCCCGTCACGTCTGTCGCAGGGGGAAGCAAGGGTGCATTCATCAGCGTTTGGCCTGGGGCCTAAAGGGAATGAGCTGGGGAAAAGTCATTGAAATAACATTCCACAGAAGAGGCCCCATACCTGCCTTGCGGGACGCTGGCGTGGGTGGGTTTCTGGCGGAAGTGCGGCCGTTGATCACCACCCGTAAGGTCCTGTCTTGGGGG
>JACEEZ010014662.1:0-14133 GCA_016584305.1 Chionoecetes opilio | reverse complement strand
TGGACTTTTCGTTTTTTTTATTGCTGACAGACTTTTTTTTTATAGCAAGGAAAATCGGGGCGTGAAGGTGTTAAGACTATTTTTATATTCGCTTTTTCCCCCCCCCTCTCCTATAGGGGTGTTGTGCGTGGGGTGTGCCCGTGAAGTTACAGGTCAGTGGACGATGGTTGTGGAGAGTGGGGGGCGTGGGGGCGGCCGGTGGGCGTCCCCGCATTTTTTTTATTATTTTTTCATTTTTTTTCTCACCCAAGATAAAAAAATTCTCGATTTCACATATTTCTTTCACTTTCATTTATTTCTCATTTCTTTAAATATTCTCATTTTTTTCATCTTTTTCTATTTCATCACTTTTTTCTCACTTTTAACTTTTTTTAAATTTTTCCAAAATTTTTCATCATTTTTTTTTTTTTTCATCACTATTTTTTTTATATGAAGAAAAAAAAAATTATCAAGATTATCAATGGACCCGTTTACTCACTCTAAAACACGGAGTTTTATAAAGTTTTGGGTGAAATATAGGTAAAATTCACGACTATATTTTTTTTGCTGAAAAAATGACCAAAATTAAATATATGGCCTTTTTGGGGCCAAAAACAACGGCGGAACGCGCGTGATTGGTTGTGAGTAGAAAATGCAGACTCAGATCCCCCCCCGATCAGTGATCGGCTTTTTTTGGCCAGAAAAACCGCAAATTATAGTTTTTTTTTACAACAAAATAACCTTACAATTTGATACCTACTCCCGAAAGATGACCAGTAATCCCCTTTAAAGTGGTAGTAGGTATTCACTGTGTTTGTGAATAGTAAGTTGTAGTTTATAAGGAAAAAAAGTGGATAGGGACAGAGATAGTGGCCCGTGACACCAGACAAGTGATGACTTATGCGGGTAATCGGCATTCCTTTAGGGAGCTTAAATGAACCTGCAATGACATGTACAGCTAGGACAGATAGACGAACTCATAGAGGAACAGTACTTACTTCAACTTACTTGGTTTATTGGTTAGATTTAGAGGGTCTTCATTCTACAGTGTGGTGGTCCACCGCTGTGCCGTCCGAGAGTCACTTTCAGGAGACGCCATCTGGTCGGCACAGAGTGTGAAGCTCGCCTGCAACAAGCCGTGTAGCCTGGTACGGGAGGCTCAATCTGGCATGTGTTTGCAGGGAAGTTGTCCAGTTCTTTTTTAAATCTGGTGACTGAGCAGCCTTGTGGTGTCTCTGACGTATTTAGGAGTTACGTAAAGAGTCTAGGGCCACTGTGTGAAAGGACTGGAAGGCAAGGAGGACTCTTGATTCTCACTGGGGTTGTAGAAGAGAGAGCCCTTCTTCGCCATGAGGCGACCGGTGCGCTCCACTTGTCTTTGCCTTCAGTAGATTGTGGGGTGGGATCAGGCACTGCTTCTCCACTATCTTCCACACATATATGGGCCGATCCTCTCTCCTTCTCTGTCGGGAGTATTAGCCAGCCTTTGCAGTCGCTGCAGTAGTTTAGGCCTTTCATGCCTTTATTTTCCTGGTGAAGGGCCCTCTGTACTGACTCAAGTCCTGTATGTCACCCTTTTTGTGGGGTGACCAGAGCTGGCGGCAGTAATCGAGTACTGGCTGTACAAGGCTTTCCCATAAGTGTCAGCATTGACTTCTTGTCCTTGACTTGAAGGTCGCGTGGACCAGCCGACCATCCGCCTGGCTTTGCTGCTGTTTCCTTGAGTGCTGCTGGATTATGCTGAAGTGGCGTTCGTCGTTCAGTGCACACAAGCCACTGAGACATGACTTGACTTGAGATTTCTTGCTGTCCCCCTGTATATATGTGGTGGAGTCTTTAACTCAGTATTAGGTCCTAGTCTCGTTAATTCAAATTTCTCCTATTAAATTCATATTAATTACTTTCGGCCCATTTGAAAATACTCCTGTATGTTTGACTGCAGTTGTAAAGCGTCGCTTTCCTCACTAATCCTGTGGCTGATATGGTGGTATCAATCGGCAAAGGATGACAGAACAGAGCCGTTGACACTTCCTCGATGTCAGGGGGCCATCAGGACCAGAAGAGGCACAGGGCGAGGACTGAGCCCGGGGACACCACTGGCGACTTCTTCTTGCCCTGCGATTTGTATCCATCAACAGCGACTGCCTGTTTCCTGTGACTGTAAGGAAGCTGTGCAACCACACACCCAACTTCCCTGTTTATTCCTGGGTCCTTCATATTGTGGAGGAGGATGCCGTGATCCACTCGGTCGAAGGCCTGGCAAAGATCCGCGTACACGACGTCCAATTTTCTCCTTAGCAAGTCCTTGGAGCAGGCCACTCATAGTGGCCAGCAGGTTGGAGAGACACGACCTCTTGGCGAAATGCCATGCTGGGAAACTGCTCATGAGGTCATTGTCTTGCAAGTAGGAGGATGATTGCATCCTAATACTTTCTTCAAATATTTTTCCCAGTGGGAGGGAGGGCCACAGGTCTGTGTAATTTTTGCTTGGCTTCTGTCTCCCCCTTTGTGTATTGGAGAGATCACTGCTCCTTTAACATGGTTGGGATGATGCGGTGTCAGAGAGCTAGCGCCAGATCTTTATAGAGGGGGTTGCAGTGCCTCTTTGCAGGATTCCGCTAGAAGGCTAGGCGACGGCACACACCCATCAGGGTCCAGACAGCCAGAGTCATATCTTCACAGTTCGCTGATGCTTTTGTAGGTCAGCTTGTGGTGAAAGTGATGTTGAGAGGTGGTGGGTGGTGTTGGCTGTGATCCTCAAAGAACTTGCTGTGGTCACGCACAATCTTCGTAGTTTTAGGCTTTCGACAGAAACCCTTTTATATTGCCTGGGATAAGATATGGCATGTTTCTTGGGAATTTTTTGACATTTCCCCATTTTCTGCTTGTAGTGGCCCAACTGCTAAACTTGTGTTTTGGAAAACTTTTTGCTTAGTACTTGAAGAGACTTAGGGTTGACCTTGTAGTTTTCCACAAGCATGATTTTTCTTGCCTCCAGGCTCGCGCTTTCATGGAGATTCTTTGATTTTATCTCAACAGCAGAGACTTTGGCTTGAAGCGAGCTCTTCTGTTTGTCATTTGATCGTTTAAGTATGCGCTGAGTTAATTGCCCGTCTCTCATCAGTATTTTTCCGTTCCTTTGGGATGTGGCTTTTTTGGAAGAGTTGCCGTTTCTTCAATGGGGCCATGCCACACGCCCTTAGATGGTGAGTGTATTAGGCCTGTTCAGCATATCCTCGGGGTCACCTCATGAAGAACGGTCCTCCCAGGCATAGTGCCCCAAGTGTGCATTTATGAGCTCCCAGTTGACTTGGCTTGCTTAAAAAATTGAGACTGGAGAATGGGTTCTTCTCTTGCTGGACTGGTCAATGCAGGAGGTTAGTGTTGATTTTTGGTAGTTTGTGTGTATAATGAGGAGATTGTGGTCAGAAAAAATAGTTTTTCAGCAGAGATGTTATTAACTGCATCTCAGTGTGTTAGTGTATAGAGCAGGTCGAAATGTTTTTGCCCTGGTTGGTTCAGTTATACTTGAATTAAGGAATGTGGAGTTGCTATTTCTAGGAGTTGATTCAGCTTGACACGTTTCAGTCCAGCCCAGTTAAAATATTCCTTTCCAGGTAGAAATGTTCTTCTATGGTAGGTAAAGTTTAGTGGTTGAGTAGAGTGACGAAGTGTGTGTTTTGCTTATGTGGGGAAAGAAAGCGATACATTCTACCGGTTCCTCTATGAGTTCGTCTATCTGTCTAGCTTTACAGTCATTGCAGGTTCATAAGCTCCCTTAAGAATGCCGATCCCAGAAGTCATCACTTGTCAGGGTCGCGGGATGCCACTTATCTCTGTCTATCCACTTTTTCCTTATAAACTACAATCTTATATATTCACAAACATCAGTGGAATAACTACTACATCACTTGAAGGAGAGTACTGGTCATCTTGCGGTAGGAAGGTGTAATGCAAAAGTTGGTGTATTAGTAGGTTAGTACCTAAATAGTAGCCCCCCGCGGCCCGCTTCACAGCTGTTTTGCTCTGTTGTCTAAGTAGTGACGGACACAGAACGATGGGCGCCGTCGTTTTAGAGCGTATCATTTTCCTGTACTTAAATTGTCTTGGTAATCATCAAAATTACTGTTCACATGTAGAAAAATCAAACATCACTGCCCAACTATAGGAGGCTTGAAGATGTCAAATCAATCCTTACCTCACGTTAGAGTATAAACGGGTCCATTATTTTATTTGATGATATTATTATTGTTATTATATATGATTAATATCATTTGTCTTTATTTTGTCTGCGTCTTGTCTATTTATTTTTCTTTCACTTGTATTTTTAACATATTATTTAAGCCGCGGGACGGTAACTGTGGTAACCCGGATGTCACACTACCCGGTCCCGGGCCGGCACGGGTATGTATACAGCTCAATTAAAGGGCTGATGCCAGAGATCTGAGCACCGAGGGCCACGCGTTTATGTCGATTTACCTTTACCTAATATGATCAATCCCCTACACGGTATACAGTTTAGACAGACAGACAGAGAAGAGAGGAGAGAGAGAGAGAGTGAGAGAGAGCGGACAGGGACAGACATGCAGACAAGAGACGTAGAGACAGACAGACAGACAGACGAGGGAGAGAGAGGAGGAGAGACGATGAAAGAAAAATACAGACATAGAGAGAGAATACATACAGACAGACATACACAGAAAAGACATAGAAGACAGGGACAGGGAGAGACAGAGACAGACAGACAGACAGACAGAGGAAAAGTCGCAACTCGGCTCGTGCTCGCGCCTTCCTCACAGCCACCCAAGATGGCCGACCAAAAAAAAGGACCGGACAAATAGTTAAAATACGGACGATGACGACCGTTAGTTATCATCGAAGACACCACAATAACATAAACGAGTGAAGTCCATCATACACTCCCACACCCTTTAATAGCGCGAGTAACCTTGTGTGTCAACCTTTAATTAAGGGTCCAGTAAGGGTTATGTAAAGACGTGTTTTGTAGCTCCATATTTCAGGATATTTTGTGGGTTTCTGTGGAAATTAGCAAGTTTTTTTTTGATATTTAGGTGGTTTGTGGGATTTTGGTGATGGGGTGGAAGGGAAATTGTCCGAATTGACTTTTTTGTGACGTTCAAGGACCATTTTTTCTTTGTTAATTTATTTATTGGTTATTATTTTACACTAGGACCCCGAAGGGTGGAGGTGTAAAAAGGAAGAGAGTTTCGCGGTCCGTTTCAGGAGCACCAACTATTTTTTCTTGCTAGAATGATAAATGAATGAAAAATTTTTTGGGGTTTGCCACAAAATTAAAACAAGCACCTATGTGGGCCCAAGAAAAAATAGTGGTGTCTCTGAAAACGAAACGTGAAAACTCTCCTCCATTATAACCCAGAAGGGTTGTAAGAATTTCACTATTTTTTCTTGGCCTACATAGGTGCTTGTTTCTAATGGTGCTGTTTATTTGAGCAACCCCAAACCCCCCCAAAAAAAATTGATGAAACCTTATCTAACCTTATGTTTTAATGAAACCTAACATATTTAACCTTTAACCACAGAGTAAATTTTGTGTTTTTTTTTTTTTTTTTTTTTTTGGGTTGGGTTTTGGTTTGGTTTGGTTTGCGCAAAATAAAAACTAAGCTCCAGTTTTTTAGAACAAGCACATATTGTAGGGGCCAAGAAAAAATAGTTGGTGTCTCCTGTGAAAACTGACCGTGAAACTCTCGTCCTTTATAACCCTGTCAATTTCTACTGTGTAGCGTTTTGGCTGAGTGCACATTCTCACCTCTTCCCCCAAAACAACACCACACACACACACACCACATGTAGGGTACTCCGTAGTGTAGTGGTTAGCACGTCGGTTCACAACCGAGAATGTCCCGAGGATTCGATCCCGGGCGGAGCGGAATATAGACGACAGTTGTTCCATTTAGAAATCGTCCGAGCCCCCATGTCCACCCTAGCAGTGAAAATGGGTACGGGTGCTACAGGTGTTATGTGACCCCCTCCCGGGGTGGTTGCATTCGGCCAATCACAAAGCACTAAGGATGAATGATCAAAATGTTGATATGGAGACGGGGCACAATACGAGCGTTTGCTCAGGCCACTGTAAAATACACTAATGCAAATACACACCACACACTACACACACACACACACACACACAGCACACAACACACACACACACACCACACACGTCCATCCTCTTCTATATTACATGGAAGAAATTCTACCGTACGAGAACACTAAAGTCGCCAGGACAACGTTTTTTTTCGCTGTACAGACGTGTGAGTGGCGTTAATACTTACCTACTCTGGGAGAGTCTGTGGTCATTTTGTAGTCTTTCATCTGTGTCATAGCAGGCTAAAATGAACACCTACAACAAATTATACCAAACGTTTCCTGCATAGTTCTAATTGTGTTTTTGGATGAAATCTGGCACTCGTATATGTACGAAATGGTTGTTTATAGGTGCGAAACTACGGTTATAGGGAGATCGTACACAAGTTGTTTCGTTACACTGATGTGAGTGTTTCCGTACATACTGGTGTAAACTCGTCCGTAAATAGTAGTAAGTTCAACTCTGAGCTAGAGTGTACGAAACCGACTAATGGTTTCCTAAGACTACGCGAAACAACTTTTGGTGTACGAATCTACGCGTGTACGAAAACAACTGTGTACGAACTGACTGGTGGGAGTGGTAGGTCAAGTGTATTAGTAGTAGTAGTTAGTAGTAGGAGTAGTAGTACTAGTAATAGTAATGTAGTAGTAATAGTAGTAGTAGTAATAGGCATATTAGTAGTTGATTGTTCGATGTAGAATGGGTTATATGAGAGAAGAGAGAGAAGAGAGAGGAGAGAGAGGAGTTTCATGGGTACATTGTATTTGTTTATTCTAATTTTCACACTTTACAATTGATTATAGATTTTTCATCCTTCTTGACTATTTTAATTTATTCATCCGTTGTCAGCGACTGGTTCTTTTCATCTTGCATTCCTTCATTCCTAACTTCTATACTTTTTATCTATATTCAACTTTAGATCCACAGCAACAGAACTCTCTCGAGCCGATCGGGCAAGCATCATTTTCAGCATGAGGAACAGCAACAGCAAATCGATTTTCTCCTTGCAAGAGAAACATTCTACACTGGCCTCCCCGACAGAAACAACGACCTTCACACACAGTATACTTCTGCAGCGGCACTCTAGCTCTTGACCTCCCACCGCTACTTTTTTATTGACAAAAAACCGTTTGCCTGACACAGGAACTGGCGTAGACTGTAGTCTCACCCGCCTACACACACGTAGCTTCCTTATTTCTTATGAATTCTATGTTTTAACTCAGGCAACCTCAGAAGCGTCATCACTGAAGTCGCAGTAGTATGTACACTTCCTGAGTAAAAATTCAATGAAATGTAGACAAATATGCATGTTTTCATTTCTGTCCTTGACGGTTTATTGGAGACGAGAGATGAGGAGAAGAGCCCAGCCCCTCTCTCTCACTCCCCCATTAATAACTGCCCCATACCCATTATTTGTTCGTGCCTGATGTGCAAGGCTTAGCTACACTTGCCTGCATTGAAGGTCACTAGCCCACTCACCACTCCACACTCCTCACCTGTAGAGTCGGTGGCGTGAAGGCTCCGGTGCTGGCCTTACTCCTGGCTGCAAAACACTTTGGCCAGGGTGTTAGCGGAGTGACCAGCAAGGAAGCACCCCTCAAGGAAAGCCAATGCCCTGTTTGTGTGCTGACGGCCACCAAGTTACAGGTGCTGAGGTGAAGAGTCCAGGTCGGCGCCACGCCAGGGATAATACTCCTGGCTGCCCTTGTATTAGGGAACGCTTGGTCATCACGGGGGCCTAACCGAGGTTCCTGCAGGACCAGTTGATGCCTCCCACGACAGGGGTGCTGGCAGAAGTCGTGCGCAATGGAGGGCGTGAAGACCTACACTTGTGACCACTGTGGCAAAGTGTGCTCAGCAGTCTGGCATTACTGCCACATCCTCACCCATACACGGCAAGACAGGGCTTAGGTGTGACCACTGTGGCAAAGTGTTCGCTCTTAAGGATGCTCTTAGGAAGCCCATGCTCACCCACACTGGTGAGAAAAAATTTTAAGTGCCAGGAGAGTGTGGAAAACATTTACCACAAGAGGCTTTAACACACACATGAGCACCCACACTGGCGAAGACGAAAACTTTGAATGCCAGGAGTGTAGGAAAACATTTACCAGAAGAGGCAGTCGTAACACACACATGCTCACCCACACTGGTGAGAGAAACTTTGAGGCCAGGAGTGTAGGAAAACATTTGCCTTGCAAGAGCAGTCTTAACACACACTGCTCACCCACATGTGAGAAACTTTGAGTGTCAGGAGTGTAGGAAAACATTACCGAAAGGCCATCTTAACACCACATACTAACCCACACTGGTGAGAGAAACTTTGAGTTGTCAGAGTGTAGGAAAATATTTACCCGAAGAGGTAGTCTTAACACACACATGCTCACCCCACACTGGTAGAGAGGGAAACTTTGAGTGTCAGGAGTGTGGGAAACCATTTACCCAGAAGAGCGATCTTAACAGACACAGCTCACCACACTGGTGAGAGAAACTTTTGTAGTGTCTGGAGTGTGGAAACCATTTAACCAGAAAGGTCATCTTAACACCACACATTGATCACCCACATGGTGAGAGAAACTTTGAGTTGATTCAGAAGTGTAGGAAAACCATTACCTGACAAGAAGACCATTTCTGAACAAAACACATGGTCACCCACCACTGGTGAGAGAAACTTTGAGTGTCCGGAGTGTAGGAAAAAATTTAACCTAGAAGAGCCACCTTAACAACACATGCTCACCCCACTGGTGAGAGAAACTTTTGAGTGTCAGGAGTGTAGGAAAAAACATTTAACCAGAAGCGCCACCTTACAGCCACATGTTCACCCACACTGGTGAGAGAAACTAGGAGTGTCAGGAGTGTAGGAAAACATTTGCCCGCAAAGAGCGATCTAACGAACACTGCTCATCCACATGGTGAGAGGGAGTACAAGGTGATATTTGCGGCAAGTGTTTTCCTAGCAAAGAGTCGAGTTGCCAGGATATCCAGACACACTGGAGGAGGGAGGGGCTGTGTGTGGGTTGTGCTTGTGGTGGTGGGTGAGGGCTGCCAGGCATTATAAACGCACTTGTGAGGTGTTGTTAGAATATCAATTAAAGCCACTTCATGAATAATTGTGTTCCAATGTTTTATTCCACAGATGACAGAGGGAAATTATAATATATATTATATACTATATATATATATATTATATATTTATATATATATAGAGAGGAGAGAGAAGAGAAGACGAGAGAGGAGGGAGAGAGAGAGAGAGAGAGAGAGAGAGAATAGGTTTCAACATGCAAACGCCAATGAACGACCTAGAAGAGAAATACAATATTATTATCATTATACCTATTCTTCTTCATTGGCACTTCCTCCTCTCCTCTTCTTTCATTGCATTACCTCTCTTCTTCTTCCTCCAGAAAAGTAATATTAGTAAGAAAGAATTAATTAAAACTATTTTCTCATTAGTCTGATTAGTAGTTATATATTTTTGCCACTACAAGTTGTTTATATTCTTTTAGCTTTTCAAATGATAAAAAGTCAAAAAAGTCAAGCGAGAGAGAGAGAGGAATATTCAGGCAGATTTAGAAAAACTTAAAAAACGACAACATAAGACGAAAGTGTTTGGGTAACCGCTTATACCGGTGCGTGTTTTGCCCGCCGTAGCTCATCCCCCATCGTGTATTATTATAATTAAGATTAACTTTGGTCTGTTATTGTGAGCTTTGTTCTATTTATTTTTATCTTTCCCTATTTTTAAAACATTCTATTTGAATATCTTTTATATTGAGAGCGGAAGCGACGCTCAGCTGTCGCTTACCATCAGACCCGTGAGAACCACGTTTCCGCACCCCACCCAAAAGTGTAATAACTACTCCTCTAAATATTGTCGGAGATGCGCTGCATATATCTTTGACATGACCCGTCGTATGTCAAACTCAATAGGGGGTCAGACGACGCCTATTATTTGCGTTTGAGTAAAATACAAAGCCCTTCAAAAGTAAATTAGCACAGTAAACTACTCCTAATTATTGTTGGATTGAGCTAGACCATTCGACATCACCAGATAGCTGCACGTCAAATCAAATGGGGGAGCTGTTAACAAAACTTAGCAATCGAAAAGGCCCACGGAATGAGTATTCAACAGTAATGAGAAATGGCTGGAACGAGGCTCGCTGTCAACGTTCCAGACCGCAAGAAACTGAGCCACAAGCAAAGGGGCAGAGGCTGGACGTCAATCCTGTCATTTTACTATATTTTGTATTCTTTATTATTATGCTTCTGTGTAAGCTATTGTTTCTTTCTTGATTCTACTTCAGGTGAACGTCATGAGTTAAATGTCCTTAATGTATTGTATACAGGGCGTCAGAACCTGTAGTTAGAGGCTACGTAGTAAAACTTACCTGTAGAGTACCGCTAATTTTTCAAAACACTTATTTTTTCACTCATCTGGAAAAGGGCAAAGAAAAGATATTAATAAGTTTATCTTCCTTTATCAGATCAAAAACAACAACAACAAATAATAATATTCATGAATAGGCTGAATATAATGTGATGAAAATAACAACACAGTCATAGTCAGAACTATAAAATATATTAACTGTAATGTATAGACAGCGAGAGACAGACAGAGAAAACAAACAGACAGACAAGACAGACAGATAGAAGAAAACAGACAGACAGACAGACTGGGAGAGAGAGACAGACAGACAGACAGAGAGAGAGACAGACAGACAGAGAGAGACAGACAGACAGACAGACGGAGAGAGAGAGAGACAGACAGACAGGGAGACAGACAGACAGAGAGAGAGAGACAGACAGACAGGGAGAGAGAGAGAGATAGACAGACAGGGAGAGAGAGAGAGAGAGAGAGACAGAAGACGGGGACAGACAGGGAGGAGAGACAGACAGACGACAGACAGATAGACACAGAGAGGAGACAGAGACAGACAGAGAGAAAGTCGCAACTCGTGCTCGTGCTCGCGCCTACCCACAGCCACCAAGATGGCCGACCCACAACTCGGCCGACCCACAACACAACTATTTTCGGACGTCGAAAATAGTTACAATTCGGACGCTGACGACGTGTTATTTTAAAGAGACCAATACCTAACGATGAGTACTATCATACACTCCCAACCTTTATAGCGCGTAGTTAACCTTGGTCCCCTTTTAAATTTAAAAGACTTGAGCTCCCTTTGGGGGTGAAAGACATAGTGTTCGGCTCCTCAAAGCAATTCCCTACCGCTTTCGCTGGCCACGAACTACACTACGGGGTATTGGTCCCTGGTTTTGCTGTGGGGGGCCTGGTTTGCCGGGCCCCCTAGACTCCTGCTCCGGATCAATGCCGCTTGACGAGGACGTCCAAGGGGACACCATCCAGTGGCCCCCAAGAGAAGGTACCAGTTTTCTGAGACAAAATCGGGGACATTTGGGTTTTAGAGGATAAAAACCCCCAAAATGCAGTGTTTTTGTAGGGAAAAATAAAAGGGGGACAGCCCTCCTTTCATAAAGCAGCAAAAAAATTTTCTTGACATTTTTATCAAAAAATTGCAAAGGTTTAAACAAAAATTCAATGTTTAACAATAAGTTTTTATTTTTTTGATCAAAGTAGCTGAGATCAAGACACCTCAATCAGTTTCCCCAAAAAAAAAAATAAGTTAAAAACCCCGAACTTCACCCAAACTAACCCCCTCTCTTTTTCCCGGGGCTTTATAAAAGATTTAAAAATAAGGGGTCCTAATGATCATCATCAAAAGGGACAGTTTTTAGATTTGAAATATTGATGATTCTGATTGAAGTTTTCGAGGGTGCACAAACTCTAACCTAGTCTGGTATTTCTCAGGGAGTGGATTTTTTTTTAAAATTGGTTTTTTTGGTCAGCATCTCCAAAAAATCGGCATGGAGAGGGTTAAAGTTGTTTTCATTTTAGCAATCCCTTCATGGTAGAGACAAACCGTTCTTAGCAGTCCACAACTTTCTTAGGGAAAAACCTTTCAACGGGGGCATTGCACGGGGAAAAACAGATATACAGATGCCAATTAGCAATGTGATGAGTGGGGAAAAAAAAAAAAAAAGGGTTTTTTTTTTTTTTTTTTTTTTTTTTTTTATAGTTAAAGTTAAATAAATATAATAAATATATGTAAACGAAAACACTTAGTCTCTCTCGAGTGGCGCTAGTTCTGACTGTCGGGTTTCAGCGTGCGACGCGGGGTTCCCTTTTTTGAAAAATTCTCGTACGAAAAAAAAATTTTGACATCTGGCAACCAGTGCGAGAGCGGGACCCAACTATACGATAGGGATACGTGTGGGTTAGTGTATAGTTTTTCATTAAGCTGGATTCCTGGGAGCGGCTCGATGCCTAGGCGAGAGTAACGACGTCGTGATGGGATAGCCTCGGGCACGGTGGCGATGGTGGGGGTACTTTCCCCGCGCAAAACCCAAAAAACCCTTTTCGTTGCCTCAGAAAAAAAATTTATATTTTTTGGTTTACTATCTCTTACACAAGATAGGCTTTTTGTTTGATCATAAATCGGCAGTGATTGTTTAACAAAACCGCCATTCAAAAAAATATAAAAAATAAAGCATATGACATCACAAGAGTAGGCGGACTTTTAGGTTTTTGGCATTGAAAAGTTTTACTCCTACCCGATAAACCAAACTACCAGATAATAGTTATGAAAGCTGAGTTTACCATGTGTTCATAAACATTGCTGCATATCATGAGCATAAAAAAAAAACGTAAGACGGGCACTAATATTAAGATAATTTAAAGGGAAAGTAAAAGAGTATAAACAATTTCTTGTTATTTTGTTTAACTCGCTCTAACTCCATAAGTTTTTTCACATTCAATTTTTAAAAAACTGTTTTTAAAATCCTTTACTTTTCCCCTTCCCCTGGTATGTAGAGTACAAAAAGGGAAAAGAGTAGGTGGTCAAAAAAGGCTAAGAAAGTTAAAACTACTACTGCAAAAAGGCACAGTGACGGGTGAGCATTGCTCCCTATATAGGAGAGACTGTTTTCGGGAGAGTATCAGAGGGTCCACCCGTCCGGCACCCGTTTGAAAAGTTTTTAACTTTTTTAGCCCTTTTTTACCACCTAAAACTTTCCCTATTGGGAGTGTACAACCCCAGGGGAAACGGAAAAGATAAGGATTTTTTAAACAGTTCTTTAAAAAAGTGACCAAAAACATATGGGGTTTGAGCGAGTTTTAAGCAAAAAAGCAAGAAATAAGTTTATCACTCTTTTTCTTAACTTTAATTATTTAATATTAGTGAAGTCTTACGAATTTTTTTTGCTCATGATATGCAGCAATGATTTTGAACACGAAGTAGGCAGCTTTTATAACTATTTTCTGGTAGCTTGGGTTATTCGGGTAGGAGTACAAAAATTTCAAGGGACTGAAAAAATAAAAGTCCGCCTACTCTTGTGATGTCAGTCAGACTTTTGTTTTACCCTATTTAGTATGAAGGGGTTGTTGTTGAACAATCACTGCTATTTACTGATGCAAAAAAATAGGGTATTTTGTGTAAGAGTGAGTAAAACCAAGAAATATGAATTTTTTCGAGGCAAAGCAAGGGTTTTTTGGGGTTTCGGGAGGCAAGTACCCCCACCATCGCCACCCACCCCAGTTATAGCCAATCAGCGAGTCCTTCAAACTCGGGTAGGGAGCGAGCAGCTCCAGCCAGGAATCCAGGCTTAAGTGAATAGACTATAGTTTTTGGGCAACATTTTTGTTTGTTTTTTTTTTTTTTTCATTTTAAAATTTAAGTTATTCCAATTTCGGACTTTAATCCCCGTGAAAAAAGGGGGGCGTATCGGGGACAGGCCTGAAACCGGGGACGTCGGTTACCTTTCCCAAGAGGGCCGCTGCCTTCCCCTTTATTGGAGACCCAACAGACTGAAAAGTCAGCAAAAAAACCCACGCCCTCATTACCCCCCCCCACAATTTTCCCCCCTGCCCTTCCCCCCCCCCTCACCCGCCCCCCGGGGGGGGTTGGCCCTTACCCAACCCAAACCCTTTTTGGGCTTTTTCCCCCTTCCCCCAA
>JACEEZ010014661.1:82500-89355 GCA_016584305.1 Chionoecetes opilio | reverse complement strand
ATTGGGGTGTAGGAGTGTAAAACAAAAATGTAGGTCTCACAGCCTTTTCCATTACTTTTAGTTCTCTTATGAAACCAATCCCCTTGTTCAATCTATAAAAAAAGACAAAAAATATAACAAGAGGGGTGGAATTACAGGTTTTTATTTTTGGTAACTAACCCAATTATTTATTCCCGGTCACGTTCGATCTCTATTCGTCTACGTGGCCGGCCCTTTGTAAGTCAATAACTTGATTCTGCAAATCAGATAGGTAAAAAATTATCTTTACTCTTCTCTTGAAAATAATCTAAAAAAATAGCGAAACATTTAAGAATTTTTCCAGAGTTTTACCAGTGAAAGGGATTTGAGAGAGTAAAGATACTGATTAAACTTTAAGGTTAGAATTATGTCCCCTGTGATTGGTGGTAATTACTGTTATTATTATTGTGTTGTAATCAAATTGTGTTAATTAGTTGTGCTAATTAACTAATCCCTAATATGTCCCGTGATCTGCCCACTAATATCTCTCTCTCTCTCTCTCTCTCTCTCTCTCTTCTCTCCCCTCTCTCTCTCTCTCTCTCTTCTCTCCTCTCTCCTCTCTCTCTCTCTTCTCTCAAATTATATAATAAAATCACATCATTTTTTATATTATTTCCATTACTTCTCTCTCTCCTCTCGTCTCTCTCTTTTCTTCTCTCTCTCTCTTCTCTCTTCTCTCTCTCTCTTTTTCTCTCTCTCTCTCTTTTCCCCTTCTATCTCTCTCTCTCTCTCTCTCTCTCTCTCGCTCTATCTTTATGAGAGAGTTAGCGCTTGAGGTGGCTCGTTAAGTAATTACCAGATAACGAGTGGTCGGCGGGGTCACTAATGGCCCTCTGTCCTCTAATCACCCCCCCTCCCTCCCCCTCTGATGATGATGATGACAGTAATGATGATGATGCTGATCTAACATCATCTGATCATACTCACTGTCTGAACTACATAGACTGACGTAGACTACATAGCGGGGCATTTCTTAAGCAAATTTTCCTGGGCGACATTCTTTGGATATCCAGAAAGGTTATAGTAAGCATATCTGTTAAAATATGGGTTTTGGGATACATCATCTTCCCTCTTTTGTATGTTGTGTATAAATAAAGATCCTATGCAGTAATAAGAGTGCACTTCTGGATCTAACACACACAGATATGATGAGCCATTGTATCCAGGAAGGTGTTTATGAATAAATATCTTGTCGCCCAGTAGCTTAAAATTGTTTTTACTGGGCGACAGTTTTTCATCACTGAGAGACATTTTGGTCGCCCAGTTATCATGTTAAAAAATGCATTGCTCCATAGACTGATAAACACTGATCTTACTCACACTGTATCTTTATTGGCAGGAAATATGTGCAGTGAAGTCATGACTGGAGCCAAACATTTGTCAGGAGGTAGTACTGGAGATGGAGCTGCAAAAGACTGCAGCCCAGGGCATTAGTTCCTGGGTTCCTGAGTGGTAAGGGGGCGGACACCCTAGCTAACACCCTAACCTAAGGAAAACACTGCTAGGGGTACTTTACATGCTGCATTCTTGTACGCCGCTGGAACTCCTGCGATGTCTGGCAGTCCCGCGACGGCTTGCAAAACTTACCTGAAAATTGAAATGATTGTCATACTTAATTACCTTGCCCAATACATACCAGGGGGGGGGGGACAAGGAGCTACTCAATTACAGATCAGTCTCTCTAACCAGGGTAGTTATGTGAGACAGTAGTTAAGACACAGATGGAATTAGTATCAGTTTATGTTAGACAGATCATTTACATTCACAAGTGGGAGTTGCTGTCTTGAATCTGCAAGGCCTCTCCTTAACTCCTTGAGACCCAGAACGTAATTTCCATTGTAATTTGGGTACCATAAGACGGTTTTTAGTGAATATAAGCAATATTTTATCGATATGACCTGTTTAGTATCCTTGTCTACTAACTAATTTGGTATATTCAGTGACTTTTCGTAATATTATGGCTCGACAACATACAATTTTATATAGCCAAGGAAAGATCTGGGCGTGAAGGGGTTAAAACATGGGTATCACTTCAAAAAATACTTTACAAAAACCCTTTCTCCACAAAAACCCTTTCTCCATCTCATCTGAAAGGACTAAATGTAACTTTGAGCCCTGCAAATTTACAGTGAAGACATGATTCAAGCACTGCTGACCTTACCGTAGATAACACTATAGTCGCCAGTCACTCGCCACTGCACTAATGTCGCCAGACACAATATATTACGAATTCTAGCATCACTACAGACATTGATGTGCCACTGAAGAGACATGTATAGTGTGATGTACATAATATAAACTACTGTGCATGCGTCGATCTTCAGTGGCACATACAAATCAGTAGTGATGCTAAAACTCGTAATATATTGTGCCTGGCGACATTAGTGCAGTGGCGAGTGACTGGCGACTATAGTGTTATCTACGGTAGAGCAACAGAGATGTTTGACAACCTTTGCAGACTACATGCCTACATTTCCCACCTGGAGGACAATACTCACCACATTGAAGAGATGGCGAGGCAGGCGCTTCAGTGCGAGCTACGGATTGCCTCAAGCACGTCAGCTTAATTGCTGTAACAAAATATTGATAGGGCAGGAGTGCAGTGTCCCCGAGCAGAGTGGTGGCGGTGAGGAAAGTGGGGTTTCGGGTATTCTTGAGGAGAATAACCTTCCGTCCGACAGTCCCCCCAATACCCCTCTGCCGGAGCCACGGGACCCCGCAGGTGGAGGCCCGGTGTAGTGGTCTCACCAGCTACCCTTGGCCCGAGTAGCTACACCTCACAAATACGCACTGAAACACTGCTCCCTGGGTGAACAGTTGTTTGACAATGTATACCAATTTTGGTCTTGGGTAAAACATGGTGGAAGCATTGAATGTAGAGTAGTATCAAAGTAGAACATAGAACATTGCAAGCGAATGTGCCCTTGCCTCGAACACTACCCTACCCTTGTACTGAGACACTGCTCCCTGGGTGAACAGTTGTTTGACAATATATACGTATTACCCAAGATCAGAATTGGTATACGTGTAGCCAATACTGTCAAACAACTGTTCACCCAGGGAGCAGTGTTTCAGTATAAGGGTAGGGTAGTGTTCTAGGCAAGGGCACACTCGCTTGAAATGTTCTATGTTCTACTTTAATTACTACTCTACATTCGATGCTTCCACCACGTTTTACCCAAGACCAGAATTGGTATACATTGTCAAACAACTGTTCACCCAGGGAGCAGTGTTTCAGTGCGTATTTGTGAGGTGTAGCTACTCGGGCCAAGGGTAACTGGTGAGATCGCTACACCGGGGGCGGCGCACCCCTGGCCCGGAGGAGTGAGGGCGGCCGGGCCAGTGGTACCCCGCCCTGTGAAGACGACGTGCCCGCGCTAACACAACAGCTCACAGCTCACTCTGCTTCGGCGGCTACACTCTGAAACACAGACACACACTTGATTAAAGCAGGATTCTAAACAGTAGATACATTCACCGTCACAAAAAATGGGTACATAAAATACATATTATATATTAGTTTGCCCTTTTCCAAGACGCGTTTTCTTTGACGTCAGGTAGAACTACGACTCTAAGAAAATCAGGAAGCTACAAACACGTCCTAAAGAGTACAGTAGTATTAGACGGGCTAAAAGAGGCCGTGACACTTCGACACGTGGTAGTTCCTGTTACTTATAAACATGACCTGTCCTACCGTAGATAACACTATAGTCGCCACCTACACTAATGTCGCCAGCCGCCATATATTACGAATGATAGCATCACTACTACTGCTGTGTCTGTGCCACTGAAGATGATACACAGTAGTTTATATCATGACTGTATAATCTACCCTGTTTCAGCGTTGTTTTATGCTTTGTATCTGCAAGTAGCTATATACGGTTTCAAATTTCACTACTCGTTTTTTTTCGGGCGACAACGACGGCGGGAGGACACTCAGAACATAAACACTAGATGGCAACCTTAGTGTAGCTCCGTTATTAACGTCGCCACTCAGTTTTATTTTTGTAATTTGTTCATTTATAGCCCTAATATGACACAGATGAAGACACAAAATGACACAGACTCTCCAGATAGCCCCTTCTAACTGTCCTGAAATCATGGATGTAGAAATATAAGTATTAACGCCACCACACGTCTGTAAAGCGAAAATAAAGTTGTCCTGGCGACTTTAGTGTTATCTACGGTACGCTGCCCTCGTCACCTCGCCGCCACATCATTAAAGTCCTGTTTTAACGCCTCACGCCTGCACATGCCACGCCCCCGCCTATAACATCACGCCCACCGGCTCATAGGCCTACTCTCTTCCCTCACTAGGCCTATGCTACATGGCTACAGCAATAGTTATCACTTATCAGCCACTTTGTAGACGCTCACCTATGCGTCCTGCCGCCCGCAGCCACACACGCCGCCACACTCCCATCAGGCAACAGGCGACGTCTTTTTAAGATATCATTCATTTGAAAACAATGCGAATTAACGTGATATTATTAATTACGTGATATTATTAATTACGTGATATTATTAATTACGTGGTTATTAATTACGTGATATTATTAATTACGTGATATTATTAATTACGTGATATTATTAATTACGTGATATTATTAATTACGTGATATTATTAATTACGTGATATTATTAATTACGTGATATTATTAATTACGTGATATTATTAATTACGTGATATTATTAATTACGTGATATTATTAATTACTTGATATTATTAATTACGTGATATTATTAATTACGTGATATTATTAATTACGTGATATTATTAATTACGTGATATTATTAATTACGTGATATTATTAATTACGTGATATTATTAATTACGTGATATTATTAATTACTTGATATTATTAATTACGTGATATTATTAATTACGTGATATTATTAATTACGTGATATTATTCATTCTAAATCTATCATAATGAAACTTTATGCTCGAAAATGGATTGATTTAATGAAGTAAAGCTTTAAAGTTTATTTCTCAGTGAGGTACCTAGGCTAGACCCAAGGCTATTAGAGAAGAGTTCTATAACAGCCTTGGCTACCGTAGACCACTGCTCGGCAACCTCTTTTGGAGGACCATTATTGGTTTTTTAGATTTTTTTAAAGATTTTTCATATATTCATTTTTTTTATTTTTTAGATTTTGATTTTTTAGATTTTCTGGTTTTATATATATATAGATATTTTATATTTTCATAGATAGAGCGTCTGTTACACTTATGGAGAGGTTTAGACAAAAGTTTAGCATAGGGAGGTGTGAGTGTTTTCAGCAGTATCCAGCCACACAGGGATTACAAGCAGCTTGTGTGTAAGAGTACAAAACGAGGCATCACGTCATTTTTCTGAAAGAGTGTGATAACTGTCGCCTGTCCATAACTGTAGCAGACGCTCTCTATATATTTTTTTATCTGGAATTTTTTGAACTGAAAACACTAACTACTTTAAGGCCATTAACTACAAGAAGAAATATTTACCCCTTCTAAATACTCCATACTAAATACTTAATAATCTAGATATTAATAGCTAAACCAAGGCTAAACACTAACTACTTAAGGCTATTAATAACTACTTAAGGCTATTAATAACTACTTAAGGCTATTAATAACTACTTAAGGCTATTAATAACTACTTAAGGCTATTAATAACTACTTAAGGCTATTAATAACTACTTAAGGCTATTAATAACTACTTAAGGCTATTAATAACTACTTAAGGCTATTATAAAGTAACTACTTAAGGCTATTAATAACTACTTAAGGCTATTAATAACTACTTAAGGCTATTAATAACTACTTAAGGCTATTAATAACTACTTAAGGCTATTAATAACTACTTAAGGCTATTAATAACTACTTAAGGCTATTAATAACTACTTAAGGCTATTAATAACTACTTAAGGCATACTATTAGTATTAATACTACTTAAGGCTATTAATAACTACTTAAGGCTATTAATAACTACTTAAGGCTATTAATAACTACTTAAGGCTATTAATAACTACTTAAGGCTATTAATAACTACTTAAGGCTATTAATAACTACTTAAGGCTATTAATAACTAGAAGAAATAATTACTACTATAAAAAGAGGGAAGGACAAATTACTACTCCATGTTATTATAAAGTGTATCATTTATTGGGTAAAAACTTTATCTATGTACAAATATATTAAGGCATTGAGGGATTATACACATACATACATATACACACATATATATATACACATACATACACACACATACATATACACACACATACATACAAACACACACATACACACACACACACACACAGACAGACAGACACACACATACACACACCACATACACATACATTTATACACACATACACACACAGACAGACACACATACACATATACACACATACACACACCACACACACACACCCACACACATACAACACACATACATAGTCTACATACACACACACATACACACATAGACAGACACACACACACACACACACATAAAATACACAATATTTCAATTCCCTTAAAAAATTATTTAATAGATTTTTCTGATATATATTAATTCTTTGTGATAATGTAAGTGTTTCTGTGACTTTATACAAATACTTAGACTTAAATATACCACTATACTATAATATAAAGATTTGATATGTGTGTATAGTAGTTTGTGATACGCTCATGTTAGGATATTATAGAAAAAATTGATATTCGATAAAATTTAAAATGCAAAGTAATAGTTTTGTCCATGTCGCTGATAACCCCTTGAGGCCCAGAACGTAATTGCCATTGTAATTTGGGTACCATTAGATGATTTTTAGTGACTATAAGCAATGTT
>JACEEZ010014661.1:22500-75000 GCA_016584305.1 Chionoecetes opilio | reverse complement strand
CACACCCGACCCTCGTGACCTGGAAACACACACAATAAATAGATGGTTAGGTAATAGTAATAATAACGGTAATTGTAATAACACACAAAGGCATGTAAATAAGTAATAATAATGATAATAATGATAATAATAATTTCAGTCAACACAAACACACACAGAATAGATGGTTAGGTAATAGGAATGGTAATAATAATAATTGTAATAACACACACATAGACATCTAAATAAGTAATAATAATGGTAATTTACTTATATAAACACACACATGCATCTAAATAAGTACTACTAATAATAATGATAACAATAATTATGGTGATTTTACTTAATACGCAAAGGTGGGCATTCCGCTAATAAAGTCCGCTAATCGCTAATTAGCGGACTAAGGAAAAATGAGCGGATTAGCGATTAGCGGAGTGCCAAAATTGTAAGTCCGCTAACCGCTAACTTTCATTTTTTCTACTTTGACAGATACTAGATAGTACTTAGTAGTTAGTAGATAGAGTCATTGAAAATGGACAGATTTTTGACGCCATCGCCTGCGTCAAGGTAGCGCCGCCGCCATGAGCCCGAGTGAGGAAAAGGAGGTCCCAAGGCCCGGCACCTCCAGCCAGGGGGACAGCCAGCCTGCCCAGGACAACGTGCCCGTGGACAGCCTGCCGCTGATCTTCCAGCACATCAAAAGTTACTTTGGTCCAGGCAAAACGAATGGCAAGGTGAAGTGCAAGATCTGCAACAAGGAGATCACCTACTCGGCAACCTCCAACTACAACATGAAGAGCCACTAAGAAAGGCAGCCCCGTGGGGGGGATCCCAATTTGGTGAAATAAAACTTAAACTTTGTATATAAGGTAGCATCATTGCATTCATTGCAAATTATGTTTTTGCGGATTTAACTAAAAAAAAGGGTCTGTTGCGGACTTGATTAGCAGGCAAAAACATTTTTTTAGCGTTAGCGTTAGCGGACCGGCGAACCTGGAAAATTAGCGGATTAGCGGCATGGCCAACAAAGTTAGCGGATTGGCGATTAGCGGACTAACGAAAAATTAGCGGGTGCCCACCCTTGCTTAATACACACACATGGATATAAATGTTAAAAAATGGGAAAAAATTAATGTACTTTCACTAAGCAGTATAGTGTGCGTGTGATCAGGGTTGTATTACCTAATGTCCCTAATGTAAGGTACTGTAGACACCAGTACATACCCATTTTGAGGGTCTCATGAAGAATTCTATTCCAAATTTTGTTTAGTGTTCAGCAATAAAAATTGGTAGGCCCCTAGGCCTAGTAGGCCTTATGGATAATACGGCCCTGCCATGTGTGTGTGCATGTTTGTGTGTCTGTCTCTCTCCCTACCTCACACACACTCACCCTGTATAAGATGCAAACACTCCCCATCAGGCATGGACCACAGAGCCACCTGGCCATCCTGCGTCCCCGTGGCCAGCAGGGTGCCATGGGGGTGCAGGGCCAGGCACACCACCGGCCCCTCATGGTCCATCTCACCCCGGATCATGGCCCCGGCACTCACAGCGGCCATGGCACTCTCGGGGCCACTGCTGACCTCTAAGGACCAGATGCGGGCAGTGCAATCCAGCGACCCTGTGTGTGTGTATTATTGTTATTATTAGTAGTAGTAGTATTGTTGTTAGTAGTAGTATTGTTAGTAGTAGTAGTAGTAGTAGTAGTAGTAGTAGTAGTAGTAGTAGTAGTAGTAGTAGTAGTAGTAGTAGTAGTAGTAGTAGTAGTAGTAGTAGTAGTAGTAGTAGTAGTAGTGTTATTATTAGTATTAGTAGTAGTAGTAGTAGTAGTAGTAGTATTGTTATTATTATTAGTGTATAGTTATTAACCCCTTGAGACCCAGAACGTAATTTCCATTGTAATTTGGGTACCATTAGACAATTTTTAGTGACTATAAGCAATATTTTACAGCTATGACCTGTTTAGTAGCCTTGTCCACTAACTCATTTGGTATATTCAGTGACTTTTCGTTATTTTATGGCTCGACAAGACAATTTTTTATATAGCAAAGGAAAGATCTGGGCGTGAAGGGGTTAATAAATAAATAATCCCTATACTATCAACACACACACACACACACACACACACACACACACATACACACACACACACACACACACACCTACACACCCACCCACACACACACACCCACACACACACACACACACACCCACACACACACCCACACACATACACATACACACATACACACATACACACACACACACACACTCACACACCTGTAATCAGCACATTGTCTTGCCAGTGGAGACAGGAGATGGCGTCAGAGTGTGCCCTCAACAACAGACTCACCTGTCCATACTCCAGGCTGTACCTGTACCTGCAGACATACACAGAACTCCATTAAGTATATATATTATCTAGTAATCATAAATAAACTCTACATATATTTCTTGGTTATATAAAAAAAATTCTCATATTGTTCATTGGTTAATAAAAAAAAAAAATAGAAGCGACAGAGAGAGACTGAGAAAGAGAAAAAGATACAATGTTATTAAGATCTGGTTATAATTCACCAATTAAGAGAGAAAGAGAGATCTGATTATTAAATATGATATTGTTAAAATCTTGATAAAATTCAGAGAGAGAGAGAGAGAGAGAGAGAGAGAGAGAGAGAGAGCGAGAGAGAGAGAGCGAGAGAGAGGCGAGAGAGAGAGAGAGGCGAGAGAGAGAGCGAGAGTGAGAGCGAGAGCGAGAGCGAGCGAGAGCGAGAGCGAGCGAGAGCGAGAGCGAGAGCGAGCGAGAGCGAGAGCGAGCGAGAGCGAGAGCGAGAGAGCGAGAGCGAGAGAGCGAGAGCGAGAGAGCGAGAGCGAGAGAGCGAGAGCGAGAGAGCGAGAGCGAGAGAGCGAGAGCGAGAGCGAGAGAGAGAGAGAGCGAGAGAGAGAGAGAGAGAGAGAGAGAGAGAGAGAGTGCATGTGTGTGTATGGCTATAACTCACACATTGTTATCCCAGGACCCCACCAGCACAGTCTTGGTGTCGGGCACGTGTTGACAACATGCTGCAGCCAGGGACCCCACCCTCACACTACGCACCTGTACACGAAAGAACCCACACACTCATTTATATAATACAGGTGTGGGGGTTTTGCTGGCCGATACACACACACACACACACAAATAGATGACATACATATACATGCATCCATATAGACACTCTTTCTCTCACTCTGTTTAAAAAAAAATGTTGTATTATCTGATTATATTTGTGTTTCAATGATATAGTATGTTTTTTATTCTGTTTGTTTGTCTGTGTGTCTGTCTGTCTGTCTGTCTCTCGCTCTCAAACTCCTCCCTTTTTATTTGTTCTCTCTTTAAATGTGTAGATTATATATATTTCACTCCATTCATTCTCTTTTTTTCATTCACTCCCCTACTCTCTCTCTCTCTCTCTCTCTCTCTCTCTCTCTCTCTCTCTCTCTCTCTCTCTCTCTCTCTCTCTCTCTCAATCTCCCTCTCTCCTAATACCTGTTCCAGTGAAGGCAGAGTCAGCAATTTAGCCAAGGCGTCGCGACCCACTGTCATAAGATGCCGGCTGTCATGGGTGAACGCCAGGCCCATGACAGCCTCCCGGTGCACCCGACTCTCACCCACACAGCGCAGGGCACCCACGCTGCCCCAGAAGTCACCCGGCGGTCCTCTGGGTCTGTCTGTGGGTGTTATGGGTGAGGATATGGTGGGTGTGTTTGGGTGTGTTTTGGGAAGGGAGGGAGGGAGGAAGGGAGGGGAAAGGGAAGGAAGGGAAGGGAGGGAGGAAGGGAGGGAGGGAGGGAGGGAGGGGGGAGGAGGGAAGGAAGGGAAGGTAGGGAGGGAGGGAGGGAGGAAGGGAGAGGGAGGGAAGGGAAGGAGGGAGGGAGGGAGGGAGGAAGGGAGAGGGAGGGAAGGGAAGGAAGGAAGGAGGGAAGGAAGGGAAGGTAGGGAGGGAGGGAGGGAGGGGAGGGAGGGAGGGAGGAAGGGAGGGAGGAAGGAAGGAAGGAAGGAAGGAAGGAAGGAAGGAAGGGAGGAAGGAAGAAAGGGAGGGAGGAAGGAAGGAAGGAAGGAAGGAAGGAAGGAAGGAAAGAAGGAAGGAAGGGAAGGTAGGGAGGGAGGGAGGGAGGGAGGAAGGAAGGAAGGAAGGAAGGAAGGAAGGAAGGAAGGAAGGAAGGAAGGAAGGAAGGAAGGAAGGAAGGAAGGAAGGAAGGAAGGAAGGAAGGAAGGAAGGAAGGAAGGAAGGAAGGAAGGAAGGAAGGAAGGAAGGAAGGAAGGAAGGGAAGGAAGGAAGGAAGGAAGGAAGGAAGGAAGGAAGGAAGGAAGGAAGGAAGGAAGGAAGGAAGGAAGGAAGGAAGGAAGGAAGGAAGGAAGGAAGGAAGGAAGGAAGGAAGGAAGGAAGGGAAGGACAGGGAGTTAAGATGAAAGGAAAGGGTGAGAGGGAGGGAGGGAAAGAGAAATAAAAAAAATAAAGGGAAAGATGAAGAGAAAAGGAAAAAAAGGGAGGAAGAAAACAAATAAAATGTTATAAATATCAAACAAAACATACATTCAAAAAAGTTGGCATAAATAACTAAAGATATATATATACGTAGTACTTTCTATAAATAAATAAATATACCTATACTTTCATATATAATTGAAGTATCTTCCTCCTCCTCTTCTTCTTCCTCCCTCAAATTAATACATAAACACAGTATTCTTATCGAACAAACACAAATAAATGAATAAATTTATTAAAATGAAATTAAAATAGAATTAGAGCTTAGAGTGGATAAATATAAATACACTCTCATACATTCCCTATCAATCATCTCATCTTCTTCCTCCTCCTCCTCCTCTTCCTACCTTGCTCAGAGTCAGGATTGGAGGAGGAGGAGGAGTCTGAACCCTCTCCTCGCCCCTTCAACCCATGGTGGGGGTGGGGGGCTGTGGTAGTGGCTGTGGTGGGGGCTGTGGTCGTGGTGGGGGTGCGGGCGGGGTGGGGGCGCAAGAAGAGCTGTTTAGGCACCTGTCCGAACTCAGTAATCTGCACCTCAACAGCCAGGCGGTCGTTAAGGTCAGCGATGGCAGCGAGGTCAACGGATCCCTCGTAACATAGGTGGTAGAACACTGCGGGTCAAAGGTCAAGGGTCAAGGATGGTTACTATAGGTGTTGTTGTTGTTGTTGTTGTTATCATTATTAATCCTTTGAGGCCCAGAACGTAATTTCCATTGTAATTTGGGTGCCATTAGACGATTTACGGTGACTATAAGCAATGTTTTATAGCTATGACCTGTTTAGTATCCTTGCCCACTATCTCATTTGGTATATTCAGTGACTTTTTGTTATTTTATGGCTCGACAACAGACCATTTTATATAGCCAAGGAAAGATCTGGGCGTGAAGGGGTGATATGAAGACATCTTTTGTTATTTGGGGGGATTGGTTGCCATTCCATTTGTTTAGAAGGCCAATAGTATTAAAATATCTAAGGAAAATATCTATATAAATACATCTAGTATATATAAAATCTGAAAATTTAAATATAATAAATAAAATCATTCTTACCTGCATTATTTTTTTCACAAATTCCATATTAGTTATCATTATTTTCATCATCGTATCATTTGAATTGTGAGGAAAAATGTATCCGTGAATTAATAAATATATAAAATAGCTATCAGCAACCTTATTATACCATCTATCATTATCATTATCATCATCATCATCATTTAAATTGTGAGAAAAAATGTATCCGTAAATTAATAAATAAATGAAATAGCTATCAGCAACCTTATTATACCATCTATCATCATCATCATCATCATCATCATCATTTAAATTGTGAGGAAAAATGTATCCGTGAATTAATAAATAAATAAAATAGCTATCAGCAACCTTATTATACCATCTATCATCATCATTATCATCATCATCATCATTTAAATTGTGAGGAAAAATGTATCCGTGAATTAATAAATAAATAAAATAGCTATCAGCAACCTTATTATACCATCTATCATCATCATCATCATCATCATCATCATCATTTGAATTGTGAGAAGAAATGCCTCCCTGCTATTATAAGAAGAAAAGTTTCACTGTTATTACAATCTCATTAGCATTAAAAAAAACTGTATGTCATTATTTTTACCATTACTATTATCATCATTTAGAGGGCGTGGCATCATTGTTACTAAGGTGTACATAGTCGCCGCCTCGCCCCTCGGTCTTTATTGACTCAAAAAACACAGAATGATTTATTTTTTTATTTTGTGATTTTGGGCCGCTGAAAAGTTGCCCGAGAATATTGGTAACCACGTTTTTGTCATTTTCCTAAGTAACTATCACGCCCAGAGCAATCCTGTAGGGAATAAAAGTTGTCCAGCTTGATGAGTTCTATCCGAATTAGTGATAAAAATTTCATTGACTTTTATAATTGTGGAGAAATTGGAGATTTTGTGAAAAAGCAAAAAAAAAATCATTTTTGCCATTTTTTCAATTATTTTCATTTCAAAAATATTTTACTATAGCTCACGAGAAAGGTGTTTGTCTGCTCTATCTAAACATATCTAAACCTTTTACGAGCGACTCATAGTTTTCCAGTTATTCAAAAAAACTTTATTTCTTAAAAAAATTCCAAGGGGTACACCTGCAAATTTTCATGAAAATTTGCACATCTCAGATTCTTATAAAAATTGGTCCATAGCGGCTTTGTATCCTGCTGAACACGAATCTGGAGTCAATTTTCTGATGACTACAATTCTAGGCCTATTTCACCCTATGAATACCTATAGTGACATCCCAAACTCGGCATCCCAAGACTCGGCAACACCCAAAACTCGGCTATGGTTCCGGATTTTCCAAAACACGGCAGAACACCCAAAACCCTGGGCGTAGTTGCCGGGTCGGCCGCTGGGTGCCACCACACTAGGCCGCTTGGTTTCTCCCGCCGATTTGTTTGTTGTTATTGTTCAGTGGTGTTGTGACTGTAGAGTTGTGTACACTGTTATTTTGTGTACTTCTACAGGTCTGTTATTGGTATTATGGCTCCCAAACCATTTTTTCCCCCTTAATATATCTACGTTCTAAAAGTCGGAAAATTCCATTACTCGGCTCGGCGCTGGTCCCGAGGCTGCCGAGTTTGGGAACTTCAACCTGTACCAGAAACTGATGACATTTTTCTTAGGTTGTTAGAAGCCTGCTAGAAGGTTGTTAGTGCCTATATAAAGGACATAGATAGGGTAAGGGTAAAATTAAAATAATAGGTAAAAATGAAATAGGTTATACGTCTCTCTCACACACTCTCTCTCTCTCTCTCTCCCCTCTCTCTCTCTCTCTCTCTCTCCTCTCTCTCTCTCTCTCTCTCTCTCTCTCTCTCTCTCGCTAACTTATCTATGTCTTAGAATTTATAATGAGTCTTAAGCCATTTGTTTGGAGCTTAATAAGATACTTGAAACCATGCGTGTCTCTCTCTCTCTCTCTCTCTCTCTCTCTCTCTCTCTCTCCTCTCTCTCTCTCTCTCTCTCTCTCCTCTCTCTCTCTCTCTCTCTCTCTCTCTCTCACATTCTTTTTTGACAGATAGGAGTGAGTAAAATTTTGGGAGAAGTCAAAAGGATATACTCTCTCTCTCTCTCACATCCTTTTTTAACAGATAGGAGAGTAAAATTTTGTGAGAAGCCGAAAGGATCTACTCTCTCTCACCATTATCTGCCCTCTCAGCATCCTCTCCCCTCTGTCTGTAGCCAAAGACCAGGTCAATCCAGTGGTGGAGGTGGCGGGACACGTGCTCATTCTCCAGGGCCTCGCGCAGGATTTTTACCACCCTCGCCGGATCTGTAGATGAGACCAGGAGAAAGAAAATAGATGAGAAAGAAGAAGTGAGAAGAACAGGAGAACACACACACACACACACACACACCACACACACACACACACACAACACACACACACACACACACACACGAGGATTGGTGTTCGACCCCGACCACGCTCATTCCCAGGGATTTTTCCACCGTGAATTTTGGGTGGTACTGTCCCTCTTGAGCAAGGGGATGGGGATGTGTGGTGTGTGAGGTCCCAGCATTGCCCAAGCCAGCTCACGTGTACATGACTATGGGTGAATAACACACACACACACACACACACACACACACACACACACACACACACACACACACACACACACACACACACACATATATACTAGGGTACTCCATAGTGTAGTGGTTAGCACGCTCTGTACACAACCGAGAAATCCCGGGTCCGATTCCCGGGCGGAGCGGAGAAAGATGGGCGGTCTCCTTAAAACCCGAGCCCCTGTCCACCCATAAACTCTGACCATACGAGTGTAGTTCAGGACTACAAGTAGGTAAATACACACACACACACACACACACACACACACACACACACACACACACACACACACACACACACACACACACACCTCCATTAGCCCAGGGCGGTAGTTCCACATCGCCGACCGGTTTTCCATTCTGCCGCACTCCAAAATCAATGCGCGATGAGTTGACCAGAAAGTCGGGATTGGTCTCGGGATTGTAAAACTGTGGGATTAGCTCCTTGAAGTCTGAGGGATTGGTGGTCACATTCTGCCACGTCTCCTGCAGGCTGGGGGCAGGAGAGGTCATAGGTCAAAGGTCAGGAGGTCAAATAAGGTCATATAAGGAATTATCGTGGGTTTTTTTTTAACCCCTTCACGCCCAGATCTTTCCTTTGCTATAAAAAATCTTATGTTGTCAAGCCATAAAATTACGAAAAGTCACTGAATATACCAAATGAGTTAGTGGACAAGGATACTAAACAGGTCATAGCTATAAAACATTGCTTATAGTCACTAAAAATCGTCTAATGGTACCCAAATTACAATGAAAATTACGTTCTGGGCCTGAAAACATTGCTTAGTCACTAAAAATCGTCTAATGGCACCCAAATTACAATGGAAATTACGTTCTGGGCCTGAAAACATTACTTATAGTCACTAAAAATCGTCTAATGGCACCCAAATTACAATGGAAATTACGTTCTGGGCCTGAAAACATTACTTATAGTCACTAAAAATCGTCTAATGGCACCCAAATTACAATGAAAATTACGTTCTGGGCCTGAAAACATTGCTTATAGTCACTAAAAATCGTCTAATGGCACCCAAATTACAATGGAAATTACGTTCTGGGCCTGAAAACATTACTTATAGTCACTAAAAATCGTCTAATGGCACCCAAATTACAATGAAAATTACGTTCTGGGCCTCAAGGGGTTAATAAAAAGAAGTCAACAGGGACACTACTACACCTCTAAAGCCTTGCCGCCTCACCTGTTAAACATTCTGTCCGGGTGGTCAAAGCGGCCGTTCTGCAGACACAACATGTACTGAGGGTGTTGGCGCACCAGGTAGTACAGCACAAAGCCCGGCGTGGAGTAGTGACTGCCGTACAGGAACCGCGGCTCTGGCATGTCAACACTACGCTCCTACGGACAAAAAAACACAACCACAGATGATTATTAGCTTTCTGAAGTTATTATTTATACAGATCTAGTTTGTTTTCCTTTGTAATTATGTAAAAAAGAGAAATATTCGTCTAGGAAAACAATGTTGACTCTGGCTCTGGCATGTCAACACTATGCTCCTATGAACACAGAACCACAATGCAGTATTTACTTGTCTTGGTCATGTTACAGCTAAGTATTAATTATCCGACCTTGGGGGGACTGCAGGTAGGTCGGATAATTGGAATAGTCGGATGTTCGGATATCACAGTAACCATAAACGTAAGGACAAAATGGTATAGAACATAAAAGATGCAGCTCTTGAAGGCCGATCCAGTGGTATATGCGAAAGTAAAATTCATGCATAAATAAAGCCACAATTCAATGTTTTCTAATAACTATAAAAAAAATGTTAAATAAATGGCCAAAACAAGACACAATGTGGTGGTGAAAAAAGTCAGTTGTTTGGACAAGTCGGATGTTTGGAGGTCGGATGTTGGGAATTTGGCTGTACATCAAACTGACCTTTAACCTACTCAGCCTCCGCTCATTCAGGGCTCCCACGGGCTTGGTCAGGTCACGGTACACTGCCGGGTCACCGAGGTCAAGGCTGGCGCTGGTGTAGTCGGCGATGACCCAGGGGAACACCGGGTACTGGGTCAGGTCATTCTCACTGCGGTCGGCCTGGCTGTGAGGCAAGGAGAGAGAGGGGGGTGAGGTTATGCATGGGAGTTTTTTCGCCCGCCAGTCTAGAAAACTCGCCAGATTTAAAACATAAGAACATAAGAAAATAAGGAAGCTACAAGAGGCTGGGAGACATAAGAACATAGGAACATAAGAAAATAAGGAAGCTACAAGAGGCTCGGGGACATAAGAACATAGGAACATAAGAAAGCTACAAGAGGCTGGGAGACATAAGAACATAGGAACATAAGAAAATAAGGAAGCTACAAGAGGCTGGGGGACATAAGAACATAGGAACATAAGAAAATAAGGAAGCTACAAGAGGCTGAGAGACATAAGAACATAAGAACATAAGAAAATAAGGAAGCTACAAGAGGCTGGGAGACATAAGAACATAGGAACATAAGAAAATAAGGAAGCTACAAGAGGCTGGGAGACATAAGAACATAGGAACATAAGAAAATAAGGAAGCTACAAGAGGCTGGGAGACATAAGAACATAAGAACATAAGAAAATAAGGAAGCTACAAGAGGCTGGGAGACATAAGAACATAAGAACATAAGAAAATAAGGAAGCTACAAGAGGCTGGGAGACATAAGAACATAAGAACATAAGAAAATAAGGAAGCTACAAGAGGCTGTGAGACATAAGAACATAAGAACATAAGAAAATAAGGAAGCTACAAGAGGCTGGGAGACATAAGAACATAGGAACATAAGAAAATAAGGAAGCTACAAGAGGCTGGGAGACATAAGAACATAGGAACATAAGAAAATAAGGAAGCTACAAGAGGCCGTGAGACATAAGAACATAGGAACATAAGAAAATAAGGAAGCTACAAGAGGCTGGGAGACATAAGAACATAGGAACATAAGAAAATAAGGAAGCTACAAGAGGCTGTGAGACATAAGAACATAAGAACATAAGGAAGCTACAAGAGGCTGGGAGACATAAGAACATAAGAACATAAGAAAATAAGGAAGCTACAAGAGGCTGGGAGACATAAGAACATAAGAACATAAGAAAATAAGGAAGCTACAAGAGGTTTGGAGACATAAGAACATAAGAACATAAAACATAAGGAAGCTATAAGAGGCTGGGAGACATAAGAACATAAGAACATAAGAAAATAAGGAAGCTACAAGAGGCTGGGAGACATAAGAACATAAGAAAATAAGGAAGCTACAAGAGGCTGGGAGACATAAGAACATAAGAACATAAGAAAATAAGGAAGCTACAAGAGGCCGTGAGACATAAGAACATAAGAACATAAGAAAATAAGGAAGCTACAAGAGGCCGTGAGACATAAGAACATAAGAACATAAGAAAATAAGGAAGCTATAAGAGGCTGTGAGACATAAGAACATAGGAACATAAGAAAATAAGGAAGCTACAAGAGGCTGTGAGACATAATAACATAAGAACATAAGAAAATAAGGAAGCTACAAGAGGCTGTGAGACATAATAACATAGGAACATAAGAAAATAAGGAAGCTACAAGAGGCTGTGAGACATAAGAACATAAGAACATAAGAAAATAAGGAAGCTATAAGAGGCTGTGAGACATAAGAACATAGGAACATAAGAAAATAAGGAAGCTACTAGAGGCTGGGAGACATAAGAACATAGGAACATAAGAAAATAAGGAAGCTACAAGAGGCTGGGAGACATAAGAACATAGGAACATAAGAAAATAAGGAAGCTATAAGAGGCTGGGAGACATAAGAACATAGGAACATAAGAAAATAAGGAAGCTACAAGAGGCTGGGAGACATAAGAACATAAGAACATAAGAAAATAAGGAAGCTACAAGAGGCTGGGAGACCTACACGAGGTAGTTCCTGATTTCTCGCTAGCCGTTAGTAAATTTCTCTGCCATTAGCTAATTCCCTTTTGAGGCCTTATTTCATATATCTGCTGCTGTAACAATAGTTGTGGTAGTGTTAGAGGCTCGTCCAAGGCATTACCTAGCACAACGGAAGCATAAGTGCCACCAAAGCAAGGTGTACGGGCAAGGGTACGGTGCACATCGCTAGAACATGTTATATATATATTTTTTTTTACTGACTGTTAGTGTATTCTGATTTCTTACATGGAAGGAAATTTTGGGGGGGTGCCGTGGCTCCCCCCCTTGGGTGCGCCACTGAGTAGAGTAATAGTATCAGTAGTAGTAGCAAACGTAGTAGCAGCAGTAATAGTATCAGTAGTAGTAGCAGTTCACCCGATAATTACAATAATAATAAGTAGTAACGTTAATAATAGTAGTAATGATGATAATAAGTGTAATAAAAGTAGTAGTAGCAGCAATACTATCAGCAATAAAAATAGTAGCAGTAGTAGTAGTAGATGAGAAAAAAGTAGTAGTAGTAGTAGTAGTAGTAGTAGTAGTAGTAGTAGTAGTAGTAGTAGTAGTAGTAGTAGTAGTAGCAATAATAATAATAGAAGTAGTATTTGAAGCAGAAATAGTAATAGTAGAAGCAATAGTAGTAGTAGTAGTAGTAGTAGTAGTAGTAGTAGTAGTAGTAGTAGTAGTAGTAGTAGTAGTAGTAGTAGTAGAAGCATAGAAGCAGTAGTAGAAGCATAGAAGCAGTAGTTAGTAGTAGCAGTAGTAGCAGTAATAGCAGTAGTAGCAGTAGTAGTAGCAGGTCACCTGTTGAGGTAGCAGAGGTAGTCATAGTTGGACACGGCCCCGGCCTGCCACTGGTAGGTCATGTTGTCCTGGCCCTGGAGGTCAAGGGTCACACCAGGCTGGGTCACCAACAACTCGTGCACCAGGTCACGCTCCTCACACTTCTGGCGGGTCAAAGGTCAACCGGGGTCATTAGTAGGGCAGGGAAAATACAACAAGAAATTATGCTTCGATGTATTTTGTATTATTATTATTAGTTATGCAGAGAAAATACAACTGAATATGTATGTATGTATGTATGTATGTATTATTATGTATCAATGTATATTAGAATGTATATTAGAATCATTAGTCAGGCCGAGAAAATACAACAATACTACTACAATACACTACTACTACTACAACTACTACTGCAACTGCCACTCACCTTAAACACCAGTAGTAGATGTTTGACCATACAGTTTTCCCGACAAAATATTTCCAGACCCTGAGAGAGAAAAGCATATATCAAAATATTCATAAGGAAATTATGTGCTATCGTCACTAACACTATAGTCGCCAGGCGAATTTTACAGGCGAACAATACGACTGTTAGCATCACTACAGACTTGTATGTGCCGCTGAAGACAGGTACATAATATAAACTACTGTGTTCATGTTTTGAAAGCTAAGATTGACCCATTGAGACAAGGAGACGGGACCCCACCAGTGTAACGCATTTCCCGTATATCACACCTAACACACACACACACACACACACACAGGTACCTACACACACACACACACACACACACACGCACACACACACACGTATACACACACACACTCACCACTTGTCTGAGGAGGTAGCGACGTTTGATGACCTGTCGTACCTCAGTCAGGTCAATTCTGATCACAGGATGCTGCAGGGTAACACACAGACGAGAGAATATTAAAGAAGGCATCTCATTAGCTACATGTTATATGAAGTAGTAGTAGTAGTAGTAGTAGTAGTATGTAGTAGTATGTAGTAGTACGTAAGTAGTAGTATAGTTATGTAAAACATGTATAAAGTAATTAACATAAGAGTAGATCAAGGCCTTTCAAAGCTACAACAAAAGAAAATCAGGTAGTTCAGTTGAAGTAAGTTGGTAGTTGAAGTAGGTAGTTGAAGAAGTAGTTCAGATCCCCATTCAGATTTAGAACCATTAATTGTAACCCTTTGTTGCCTATCACTTAGCCAAGCTCTGATCCAACCAAGAAGCTTCCCATCTATTCCATGAGCCTTAACCTTATTTAAGAGTCGCTCGTGTGGTACCTTGTCGAATAAATGCCTTACGAAAGTCCAGGTATATTATCATATATCATAATCCTTATCATTATCATTATCTGCTGTCTCATAAACTTTCCTATAAAAACTCAAGAAATGGAGTTTTCAAGTGACTGACTTTAACCCCTTCACGCCCAGATCTTTCCTTTGCTATATAAAAACGTCTGTTGTCCACCATAAAATTACGATAAACTTAATATACTTAATCAGCTAGTGGACAAGGATGCTAAGTAGGTCAAAATCTATAAAACTTTGCTTATATTCATTAAAAGTGTCTAATGGTGACCAAATAATGAAAATAACATTCTGGGTCTCAAGGGGTTAATTGGTAGCACCCACCCCTACCTCACCTTCTCGGCGTTGTTATGGGCCTGGAAGTAGAGAGTCCTGGTGGTGAGGAGTAGGGTGCCGGGGTTGGTCACCAGGGGGGTCACCTTGCTCGCCAGCCCCTCGTACACCTCGGCCTCAGACAGGTCAGTGAGGAGGGCGCGGTCAAACCTGCGACGCCGCTGCCGGGACCGCACGATGGCCTGGACCTGGGGGTGAAGGGGAGAGGCATCATTATCAATACCTGGGGTGAAGGGGAGAGGCATCATTATCAATACCTGGGGTGAAGGGGAGAGGCATCATTATCAATACCTGGGGTGAAGGGGAGAGGCATCATTATCAATACCTGGGGTGAAGGGGAGAGGCATCATTATCAATACCTGGGTGAAGGGGAGAGGCATCATTATCATAACCTGGGGTGAAGGGGAGAGGCATCATTATCAATACCTGGGTGAAGGGAGAGGCATCATTATCAATACCTGGGGTGAAGGGGAGAGGCATCATTATCAATACCTGGGGTGAAGGGGTTAGGTAAGGCATCATTATCAATACCTGGGGTGAAGGGGAGAGGCATCATTATCAATACCTGGGGTGAAGGGAGAGGCATCATTATCAATACCTGGGTGTGAAGGGGAGAGGCATCATTATCAATACCTGGGGTGAAGGGGAGAGGCATCATTATCAATACCTGGGGTGAAGGGGAGAGGCATCATTATCAATACCTGGGGTGAAGGGGAAGAGGCATCATTATCAATACCTGGGTGAAGGGGAGAGGCATCATTATCAATACCTGGGGTGAAGGGGAGAGGCATCATTATCAATACCTGGGGTGAAGGGGAGAGGCATCATTATCAATACCTGGGGTGAAGGGGAGAGGCATCATTATCAATACCTGGGTGTCTATTGCTTTCTCTCTTATGTATTCTGTCCCTCTGTCTCACTATTGCACTATATGATAACAAATATGCAGGTATTATCCCAGGTATTAATAGTTACTGAAGTCTTTGTTGCTTGACCTTGTTGCCACCTTGCATTGCTTCACTATGTATTATAATTACCTATTGTTTGTTGGTAATGTTTGTATTATGGGATGGTAAGTCACCCTTCCCCCATAGGAGTAAAGGCTGATTCACACCGGCGTTTTTTCGGCATTTTTATCTGACGAGAAGTCGGTCTCGTGAAAGACCGAGCGATCGGGGTGTGATTTTTGTTGAAAACCTATTGCGATCATGACACCAGACCCAGACCCAGCCCCAGCCCCAGACCCAGACCCAGACCCAGACCCAGACCCAGACCCAGACCCAGACCCCTTCTCGTCAGATAAAAATGCCGAGAAAACGCCAGTGTGAATCAGCCTTAAGATAATATTCATTCTGTGTCTGTGTGTGTGTGTGTGTGTGTGACTAAATTGTTCTCTATATATCAGCTATGAATTCATTTCCTTATCTTTAACTATTGATTTCTACAATTTTACGCATCTTTTTTTCTCTCTCTCTGTTTTTACGTCTCTATCGCTCAGTAGTATATCTTTTTATGTGTTTGTATGTGTCATTTTGTCTCTTTTTACGAATGACTTTCCTTTAGCTATTCATATCTCTCTCTCTCTCTCTCTCTCTCTCTCTCTCTCTCTCTCTCTCTCTCTCTCTCTCTCTCTCTCTCTCTCTCTCTCTCTCTCTCTCTCTCTCTCTCTCTCTCTCACCATGGTGTTCTGGTCGTTGGGGGGCAGCGTGGAGGCTCGGTGCAACTGACACACTTGAGGGAGTACCGAACCCACGTCCACGTACACTAACTGGAACTGGTGACTCCGTACCTCCTGCCATGGGGGAGAGAAGGGGGGTTAGTGAGGGAAGGGAAGGAAGGGAGGGAGGGATGCTCTCCTCACATACCCATATTCGAGGACTATGCTTTACTATAATGGCAGGCAAAAAAAAAAAAAATAATAATAATAATCTGGCATCTGGCTAGCAAAAAATATATATCTAGCCTCCCTCAAAAAAATATTTATGAGTGCGCCCCAGGTGAACAAGTGTGAGTGAGTGAGTGAGTGAGTGAGTGAGTGAGTGAGTGAGTGAGTGAGTGAGTGAGTGAGTGAGTGAGTGAGTGAGTGAGTGAGTGAGTGAGTGAGTGAGTGTGTGTGAGCAAGTAGTAGTGAGTATGAGTGAGTGAGAGCAAGTAGTAGTGAGTATGAGTGAGTGTGAGCAAGTAGTAGTGAGTATGAGTGAGTGAGAGCAAGTAGTAGTGAGTATGAGTGAGTGAGAGCAAGTAGTGGTGAGTATGAGTGAGTGAGAGCAAGTAGTAGTGAGTATGAGTGAGTGAGTAAAAGAGTGTAAGTATGAGTGAGGTAGGTAGGTCAATACTCACCCTGGAGAATCTATAAGGCTGCAACACTCCCCTCTCCAGCATCTCCACTGTCAGGTTACAGCGAGCCTCCACCACCCTCACCACCTCCTCCCCACTGCAAATAATGATCAAAACATCCATAATATAAGTAATAAGAGTAAAAGTAATAAAATACCTCCTGCGAACAATGGTATAAACAACAACGATAATAATAAAAGTAATGAAAAAGTGTCCCAAAAAGTTGAACAAGAAAAAAGCATGCATATCTACACACACACACACACAATATAAATAATAATAATAATAATAATAATAATGTACCTAACCTATACAAATAAAACATATATTCAAACCAACATGCATATACCCAAGTTACCCCCCCAAAAAATATATATACGTATAACAAATAAATAATAATAATAATAATAATAAATAATAATAATAATAATAATAAATAATAACAACAATAAAAGTGGGTTGACATACTTGAACCAAAAAAAATACTTGATTCTTGAAGAAAAAAAAAATATAATAATAATAATAATAATAATAATAATAAATAATAATAATAATAATAATAAATAATAAAGCATTGACGTACTTGACCATGAAGTCGTTGGTGTGCGATGACACAGACTCATCGACGACCTCAATGCCCCGGTAAGGGAACTTGATGATGGGCGCCCTCAGGTCACGGGGGTCAAACACCAGCGACTTGGAACACACCTGTATATACGAACCTAGGTCACTTAATCTACAAAGTTAGGTCACTCAATCTCAATCATAATATCCTCCTCTATCCATTCGCTATCTCTATCCACCATCCTATCTTTCACAAATATCTACACACTATTTCAAAACCAAAAACCCTTTCTATAGTGATTTAATTTCCACCTCCCCTCATGTCTTTCACAAATATATATATATATACATCTCTAAAATCCTTGTATCGTAATTAAATTTCAATCCATTTCAAACATTTCCAAAACCATAGCCATAGTATTACCATTAAAAATATATACATCCATGAATTTATATTATCATTATAGCATTTAAGTAGCAAATAACAGGAGAGAGAGAGAGGAGAGAGAGAGAGAGAGAGAGAGAGAGAGAGAGAGAGAGAGAGAGAGAGAGAGAGAGAGAGAGAGAGAGAGAGAGAGAGAGAGAGAGATAACAGGTTGATGAGAGTATGGAAAAGGGAAGAGAGAGAGAGAGAGAGAGAGAGAGGAGAGAGAGAGAGAGAGAGAGAGAGAGAGAGAGAGAGAGAGAGAGAGAGAGAGAAGAGAGAGAGAGAGAGAGAGAGAGAGAGAGAGAGAGAGAGAGAGAGAGAGAGAGAGAGAGAGAGAGAGAGAGAGAGAGAGAGAGAGAGAGAGAGGAGAGAGAGGAGAGAGAGAGAGAGAGAGAGAGAGAGAGAGAGGGGGGGGAGAGAAATAACAGGTTGATGAGTCTGGAAAACAGGGGGGGGGGGGGGGGAGAGAGAGAGGAAGGGGGGGGGGAGAGAGAGAGAGAGAGAGAGAGAGAGAGAGAGAGGAGAGAGAGAGAGAGAGAGAGAGAAGGAGAGAGAGAGAGAGAGAGAGAGAGAGAGAGAGAATTATGGCGTGCAAGGATAACATACATCAACATATATAAACATTACCACCTTAAATAACTGACTCACAAACACAAACACAAGGAAGAGATATCCATTACACAACATAAGAAGATAAGAATACGTATAAGAAAATAAGGAAGCTACAAGAGGCTGCCATACCTACACATGGTAGTTCCTGTTAATCAGATCCTTGTAAGTAATGTCACCCTTATAGCCTCGTTAAATGATGAATGGGCTGACACTAGAATTATGGCGTAGAGGCGTATGGCGTATTAATAGCGTATCATCAACTGTCTCCTTTGTAAGTTATTAAGCTGGTAAGCCGGGGAGAGTAGTAGTAGTAGTAGTAGTAGTAGTAGTAGTAGTAGTAGTAGTAGTAGTAGTAGTAGGTGTACGAAACAACTTGTGTACGAACTGACTGCACCCCGAAGATCTGTCTAACCTCATAAGACATTAATGGAAAATCTGACGTAAGGAAGACAGTAAGAAAGACAGTAAGAAAGAAATGAGAGGTCTCGGATACCTTAAGTCTGCCCCTGATGGTGCCGCCTTCAAATTTCTGCTCCCAGCTGTCCCCGGGCCCCCCTGGTTTCTCCCTGGGCAGCAGATACACGGCCGCATAGTCCTCAAAGTAGATCTCCCCGCCCTCCAGCATCAGCAGGGAGAAACTGTACAGGGAGAGAGAGAGAGAGAGAGAGAGAGAGAGAGAGAGAGAGAGAGAGAGAGAGAGAAGAGAGATTCATTAAGAACATAAGAACAGAAGAATTTTATTAACCCCTTCACGCCCAGATCTTTCCTCTGCTAATAATAAAAGTGTACGAATATGTACACTTTTACTTACGGTGTATGAATCTACTGGTGTACGAAACAACTTGTGTACGAACTGACTGCAACCCCCCACAAAATACTCCTTTGTAAGTTATTAAGCTGGTATGCCGGGAGAGTAGTAGTAGTAGTAGTAGTAGTAGTAGTTGTACGAATCTACTGGTGTACGAAACAGCTTGTGTACGAACTGACTGCACCCCGAAGATATAATTACATGGAAAGTAGGTTGTTTCCCATAATTAAACTTTCTGAACTACTACTTTATATAATTACAACTACTATTAACAGGTCCATTATATCCTCACCGGTCTGCCGCCTCCATGTCAAGGGGTCAGGCGGTCAATAAGTCATCATGGCGAGGCGTAAGTCACTAAGTCAATAAGTCACTAACACAGGCGCGGGGCGACAACTGCAGGCAATGTTTACGCGGCCAGCTGATCGGCACGGCACGGCACGGCACGGCGCCGCACGGCCTTCCTGCCTCGCACTGACACTGACTTCGACACCAATGTTCACTCTTACACCTTGCATTTCGGTCAATTTCTAGTGTTTGTCCATACTCTCCCCCTTCCCCCAAGCTATCTTGGGGCCCTGTAAGAATGTTTTTTGGGTGGGGAGCAAATAATGCGTCGGAAACACGTATTTTTGGATTTATGTAGGGGCCAAAATACCCTAGATCAATTTTCAGAGATCAAGGAAAATTTTACCTAATTTCCTACCTAGCGGGGGGCTCCGTCCATTAACCTAACCTCCTAGCAATAGTCACCCGCTAATCTAACCTTACCTAATTTAACCTAACCTTCTAACGCGCGGGCTCCGTCCCACTAGACCCCCGGTAACCTAACAAAAGGGAGGGCTGGGTGGGGGCTCGACACTTTGGACTAGACGTCGACGTCTCTGGACTTACAAGAAATCAAATAAATTTTCCCTAGATCTAGGAAATTTTTACAACACCCCTAACTCAATAATTATGTGGTTGCGACGCATATTTTGTACCCCAGCCAAATAACCTGCTTCGCTCAGGTCCCCCAGCTGGTTTTGGGGGAGAGGGGGAGTATGGGCAAACACTAGAATAATACCTTCATTTCCACATCTCTTACATAATTCCTGCATAAATATATTATAAAACTCCAGTTATTTCTATTTCTCGCCTCTCCCTTATTTTCGGGGAAATGTTTTGGAAAATGAACATATTTTGGTGCATTTTGACACTTTCTGAGACTTCTTTCAATGTCCATAAATCCTTTTTAATAAGAATTATTTTCAGCCCGATTGATACGCCAGTGTGTCTGCCTAAGAACTTTGTGAGGGAATTCTCTGGAGTCTATGTTATTAGCTCTCTCTCTCTCTCTCTCTCTCTCTCTGCTCTCCCACTAGACATTGAGTATAGGTATGATTGTACTGTACATCTAGTATGGATATGTTTATGTATATATCCCTAAACAGATTACTGGCACATATGTAAGGTAATAAGAATGTAAGAGAGAGAGAGAGAGAGAGAGAGAGAGAGAGAGAGAGAGAGAGAGAGAGAGAGAGAGAGAGAGAGAGAGATAGTGAGTGAGATAGTGAGATAGTGATAGTGAGTGAGAGATAGTGATATTGAGTGATAGTGATAGTGAGATAGTGAGTGAGAGATAGTGATAGTGAGTGAGAGATAGAGTGAGTGATAGTGAGATAGTGAGAGATAGTGAGCGATAGAGAGAGAGAGAGAACAAAATGATTTCATGGATTTTAAGCTCTTATCAATTTTGTTTGCAATTTAAATAAATATAATAATAGAAATACTTGCGGGAATAAATAATTTTTTCAACATTGTGATTGCTATTGAAGTTCTATTGTAATATTGTGTTTGCGTGTGTGTGTGTTTGCGCGTGTGTGTGTGTTTGCGCGTGTGTGTGTGTGTGTGTGTGTGTTTGCGCGTGTGTGTGTGTGTGTGTGTGTTTACAAATAGCAATAAATATCTCTGAGCAATTTGTTGAGTTAACCCCTTGAGACCCAGAGAGTAATTTCCATTGTAATTTAGGTACCACTAGAAGATTTTCATGACTATAAGCAATATTTTATAGCTATGACCTGTTTAGTATCCTTGTCCACTAACTCATTTGGTATATTCAGTTAGTTTTCGTTATTTTATGGCTGACAACAGACGATCTCATATAGCCAAGGAAAGATCTGGGCGTGAAGGGGTTAATTAAATACCACACATGATATAGAAGAGGATATATGTATTAAAATAGATATAAATGTATACATATATTCCCATCATGTTCTTTGGAGGTACAAAATTTTAATAAACACAAGACATCTGTAGCCTGTCTTAATGTAGCTTTAGACATATGTACAACTGTCTATCCATGTAATCACACACACACACACACACACACACACACACACACACACACACACACACACACATACACACACTCACACACACATGCATACACACACACACATACACACACACACACACACATGCATACACACACACACACACACACATGCATACATACATACAAGTGCCATGGAAGAATACTTAAGGCTGACACACACACACACACACACACACACACACACACACACACACACACACACACACACACACACACACATACACACACACACACACACATACATACATAGTACATACACACACACACATACATACATAGTACATACACACACACCACTATAATTATAAACTTCCTATGTCTATGTATGCCTTATTTGATACATATTAAATACAGATACATAATTACATACATATTAAGTTGGATAAATAAATTCTTTCCATTGAAAAAAAATATGTTAAGGAAATATTACTGGCTTAATTGTGTTGGATGACTAAAATCTTTCCATTACATTTTTTTAAAGTAGTTTGGTCGTTAAGTAGTTAAGTAGTAAGTCAATTCAGGTAGTAAGTAAGGACTAAAATCTTTCCATTACATTTTTTTAAAGTAGTTTGGTCGTTAAGTAGTTAAGTAGTAAGTAAATTAAGGTAGCAAGCAAGGACTAAAATCTTTCAATTACATTTTTTTAAAGTAGTTTGGTCGTTAAGTAGTTAAGTAGTAAGTCAATTAAGGTAGTAAGTAAGGACTAAAATCTTTCAATTACATTTTTTTAAAGTAGTTTGGTCGTTAAGTAGTTAAGTAGTAAGTAAATTAAGGTAGTAAGTAAGTGAAGTTAAAGAAGTTCAATCACTTGCTGACTTTAATTTGACGAGGTTGGATGACTAAAATTTTTCAACTACTGTAGTATAGTCTATTTTATTTATTAAGGTCAAAATGCAGTCAGGAAGCCACGCCCCCTGCCTCCCCCTCTATGCTACGGGGCAGCTGATTGGTGCATTCCTCGTATCATCACTACCCATCACAATAGCTTCACTACTTAACAGTGGCGTGACCACTGGACAGAGCAATCTTCACTAGGCTACAGAGGGTGACAAAATAAAAAATCCCTTTGTAGTGAAGATTGCTCTGTCCAGTGGTCACGCCGCTGTTAAGTAGTGAAGATATTGTGATTGGTACGAGGAATGCACCAATCAGCTGTTAAGTAGTGAAGATATTGTGATTGGTAGTGATGATACGAGGAATGCACCAATCAACTGCCCCGTAGAATAGAAGGGGAGGCAGGGGGCGTGGCTTCCTGACTGCATTTTGACCATAATAACAAAAATAGACTATAGGTAACATCACAGCATCACAGCATAACACAGCCACAGGGGAGACACAGCCCCCCCCCCCCCAACAGCACCACACGTACCTAGTCAGTAAGTCAGGGAGGAATATCAAAGACTGAGCTCTCGGGAATAACAGGCAGGGCGGCGAGACCTTGCGCTTGTTTCAGGTTAACTCGGCTCATCAAAATCTTCCATTTATTCTCCGGGCACTTCACTAATCCAAACTCCTGCTCGAATATGCCCACCATTGCCTCCCCCTGTTGCAGCGTCCCACAGCAGGATACCTTCAGCAAGCCATGGTCGGATATAATCGCGTGCACCCCGTTGTCAAAATGTGGTACAAAGCATAGTCTGTATTCCAGGCATATACCTTTTAGCAATTGGTATGCATCAGTGTTCCCTGTAGCATGCTTATCTGCATTTATGGGGCCAGATAAGTAAACATCCAAGCTACAGTTACCCATAAAGACATCGTGCATGAAAGTGTCGCCATAAATAGAAGCGCACTGAGGCTGTAGGCGATTTAGCATTATGTAAAACCATGAGCAGAATTCACGGACAAATACGTCACTTCTAACACTTGTAGCTTGGTGGTGAGTGGCGGTGTTGTCGTGGGGTTCATTTGAAGGGTGAGGTTGACGTTTAGAGTGGTGTTGATGGTAGGGAGGGTAGGCTGTGGTGGTGGTGGTGGTGTAGCCTGTGCTCTCACCTTCTTACGGGCTGCGGTCGGTTTTTGGTCTCCATATGATTCCTCCTGAAAGATTAAAATGATGGATATTTTTAATGATTTGATTCTTAAGCCTCTATCTGCTCACAACCCACACCCACACCTACACACCCACTCACACTCACATATACACACACACATACACCCCCCAAACACCCACACCCACCCACACATACCCACACCCACACAAATGAGAGACACAGAGAGAGAGACAAACACACACCTACACAAACACACACACAAACAGCCACACACAGACCCACACCCACATACACAGACAAACACCTACACACACACCCTAATATATCTCTCTCTCTCTCTCTCTCTCTCTCTCTCTCTCTCTCTCTCTCTCTCTCTCTCTCTCTCTCTCTCTCTCTCTCTCTCTCTCTCTCTCAAGACAGGACCACTCACCCATTCCTTCTTGACCTTCTCTATGAGCTCTGCCTTGCTGTCTGCCACCCTCACTGCAGCCCCCCGTGTGTGCAGGTAGTCAAACAGCACCCGTGTAGTGAGGCGCCGGTAGGAGAACAGGCGCCCAATGCTCTCCGTGAAAGCCAGGATCACCTTCGCCGCCTCTGTCAACAACGACACACACAGTCAATACACACACATATTTTCCTGCACTATAAAATCACCTTTATTATTTGTTTAAAAAGAAGGGAAAAAGGGAGAGAGGAACTGTCAATATAAGGCAAGAGAAGTAATACCTAAGAGGCAAGGCATCCAAATAAGGAAGAAAGGAAAGAAAAGAGGCTGAGAAGAGCTGTCTGAAGGAGAAGTGTTCCAGAATCACCTCAACCCCTTCACGCCCCCAGATCTTTCCTTGGCTATATAAAATCATATGTTGTCAGCCATAAAATTACGAAAAGTCACTGAATATACCAAATGAGTTAGTGGACAAGAGTACTAAACAGGTCATAGCTATAAAAACATTGCTTATAGTCACTAAAAATCGTCTAATGGTACCCAAATTACAATGGAAATTATGTTCTGGGCCTCAAGGGGTTAAAAGGAGAGGTGAAGATGGAGTTACTCAGGAGTCACTGCTACTCTATAGACTGCAACTCGCTGTGGTCGCGGTACAAGGTGGCCACTCTGAACCGCCTTAAGGTCTGTCACAATGACATCCTTAAGAGCCTTCAGGGGCTGCCCAGGTGGTGCAGCTCGTCCCTGGCTTTCGCTAGGAACGGGGCGAACAATCTGGATGTGATCCGTCGAGACTCCCGTAGAGAGAGAGAGAGAGAGAGAGAGAGAGAGAGAGAGAGAGAGAGAGAGAGAGAGAGAGAGGAGAGAGAGAGAGAGAGAGAGAGAGAGAGAGAGAGAGAGAGAGAGAGAGAGAGAGAGAGAGAGAAGAGAGAGAGAGAGGAGAGAGAGAGAGAGAGAGAGAGAGAGAGAGAGAGGAGAGAGAGAGAGAGAGAGAGGAGAGAGAGAGAGAGAGAGAGAGAGAGCCGTGTTCAGCTTAAGGAGTAGGGTGGAGCTCTCTACGAACTCCATCATCACTTCCCAAAACACATCTAAATCCCCTTTAAATGTTATAAAATAAATAATAAACAGTCCCTCTGCAGCCACCTTCATTACTGTCTGGCAGGATGCGGTTGTTTGTGGCGGTGGCTGCCAGGGCGTGCAGGGTCTTGGTGTCCAGGCAGGCCAGCAGCCCCTTGATGCCAGCAGCGTAGGGGCTGGACAGCAGATTCATGGTGGTGCCTCGGGAGTGTTACAGGGAATGTCACAGGGCCTCCTTGTCACCACACACACACACACACGGCTGCAAGATAGTCATTGTCTTAATATAGACAGTAAAACCTCTCATATTCGGACTAATTGGGCCAAGGAGTGGTCCGAGTAATGCAAGGAGCCGAATAATGGGGGGATATATATCAAAAAAAAAAAAAAAAAAAAAAAAAAAAAAAAAAAAAAAAAAAAAAAAAAAAAGTATAGGTGTACGTAATATAATAGCTAGGAAATTTCGACCCCTATAAATAAATTTTAAAAAAAAAAAAAAAAAAAAAAAAAAAAAAATTCTAGCTGTATATATTGCTAGGAAATTTCGACCCCTATATAAAAAAAATATAAAAAAAAAAAAAAAAGGAGGAGGTCCGAATAATGTCAAAGTCCGAATAATGAGGGTCCGAATACGAGAGGTTTTACTGTATCGTCTTAATAGTATTTAATAAAGGCGATGTAGGAAAAGTTCTTACGGCTATTAACCAGGGTAGAACAAGAAGTTACGGGTAATAATATCATAACTTATAAAATGTGAATCAACGAAGTAATGTCTTGGTATCCTCCTAAAATCCAAGTAAGGTCAAGATTAGTTTAAATTTCATATCTAGTTAGGAGGTTAAAGCGTGGGAATAGGTTAGGTTAGGTTAGATTCGTGAGTATCCTCCTAAAATCCAAGTAAGGTCAAGATTAGTTTAAATTTCATATCTAGTTAGGAGGTTAAAGCGTGGGAATAGGTTAGGTTAGGTTAGATTAGTGAGTCTAAAGGTGGGGTTAGGTTAGTTTAATTGTCATATCTCCTACACACTCCTTCCTATTAAAAACGTCTTATATCTCCGAAAGTAGTGATTTGCGATGGAAGTTCATAGAATGTTTCTTAGAATCTATTAAGGTGAACAGAAACCACACTCCCAATTGTGTAAGGGGTGTCTGGACGATTCAAGCGAATACTTTTTCGAGCGGAGGACCATTCGAGCGAATACATTTTTGGTAAAATTTCGGTAGTGGGCTTTCAACAATTTCGAACTTAAGTTTTTCTGAATCGTTTTGATGTGTATTGAAGGAATCTGGCACTCGTTTTTGTCGGAAATAATAAAAAAAATTGGTCGTTCTACGCTGGAACAGGGGAGATTATACACTCATATACAGTCATGATATAAACTACTGTGTATCATCTTCAGTGGCACATGAAAATCAGTAGTGATGCTATAATTCGCAATATATGGCGTCTGGCGACATTAGGACAGTTGGTGACTAAAGTGTTATCTAAGGTATGTAGTCTATTACTTCATTCTAGCATAGTATATGGTAGTATTAATAATACTTCCATACTCTCTTAGCCCCCCTTCCCCCCCTTGTTTTTTGCACTACGCCTCGCCCCCTTATGAAAAACAGGGTGATTTAGACCAGGAAGTTATTAGTGAGGACACAAACACATCAAAATCTATTAGAATATAAATAAATGGCTTGTTTTTATAATAGCGTTAAGTTTTGAACCCAGAAATACCCCATTTTTACCCATTTAGCGTGCATATATTGCCTCTGCTTGGGTGTTATATCATGCAATACAGCCCCACACCCTTACTTACCCTTGCATAGCCTTGAATATTGCAAGGGAACCCGCAAATTGAGGTAAAAAGCAGAAGAAAATAAGATAAGTGAAGCCAGAAATACCCCATTTTTACCCATTTAGCGTGCATATATTGCCTCTGCTTGGGTGTTATATCATGCAATACAGCCCCACACCCTTTCTTACCCCTTACATAGCCTTGAATATTGCACGGGAACCCGTAAATTGTGGTAAAAAGCACAAGAAAATAAGAGAAATAAGATAAGGGAAGCCAGAAATACCCAATTTTTACCTATTTATCGTGCATATATTGTCTTTGTCAATGGGTAATATCATGCAATACAGCCCCACACACTTTCTTACCCCTTAAATAGCCTTGAATATTGCACGGGGAGGCGTAAATCGAGGTATAAATATAAGAATAAGGAGAAATATCCAATATGGCTGCCGCTGTGACGTCATCAAGGACTTTATCAGAGCTCCTCTTGATCTTGACATCCAACTCGAGCCAAAAAATACTCAAATTCACCACAACAAAAATCGACTTTTTAACAAAGCCCTTATAAATCGTGAAAAAATATGAGCAAATAGTATATGATGTGTGTATCTCATAAACAGTAACAGATCCTCGTTTAGTGTTGAAACCATGGAGCAATACATCTTTTGTTTTTTTGATAATTTGACCATTTTAACCACTGAGTCAGATGTATTCCTTCATTAAATACGTGAAAAACACGTCACATAGGCACACACAAACACACTGCGCCTGTAGGCACAGCTAATCACACACAAATAACCTCACCGCTCATTTAGAAGGAAAAATAAGATTGACGTGAAAGTGTAAACAAAAAACCCTTAAGACAAATAAACAAAATACAGCCACCAGGCGCGTGATTAATACATAAAACGATGCGGAAATATTGAAATATATTAAAACACACAAAAATCCCCCTATATTTAGTGTAAAAAAAGAATTATCAACAAATTATCGGTATTTTATACGGTGTTACTAACTGATTGAGTCATATTTATTTTAAGAAGGCCTTAAAACTCGGAGACTTTATATGGAAAGTCTTACAACAAACTGGGGTTTTTAATAAGACCATGCAATCCTTTATCGGTGCACGAATAAAAAAGTGATTTTTCGTTTTGAAATGCGTAATTGGCACCTCGTAAACATGGCGGCGAGCCCAGGGTCCAAGGGCCAATCAGAGGCCTCGCTACACTGACAGCCAATCAGAGGCCTCGCTACATTGACAGCCAATCAGCGTTCAGGAACCACCGATTCAACACTTATACCGTTACCGGTATACCGAAAAGCCAAAATTACCGGTAATACCGGTATTTCAGTATACCGAATACCGGTGCACATCCCTACTTAGAGCGTTTGTTTGGGTTAATACTGCGCAGGTTAATAGTATATATACCTTTCAGCGTAATATTCTCCCTAAAATACATGTCTGCTTGTTGTGGTATGCGGTAAATGGAATACCGTATTTGGTATGCGGTAAATGGAATACCGTATTTGGTATGCGGTAAATGGAATACCGTATTTGGTATGCGGTAAATGGAATACCGTATTTGGTATGAGGTAAATGGAATACCGTATTTGGTATGCGGTAAATGGAATACCGTATTTGGTATGCGGTAAATGGAATACCGTATTTGGTATGCGGTAAATGGAATACCGTATTTGGTATGCGGGACTGATGGAATATTTTAACGTGTTTTCGCCGTGTCTCCCGCTGAATACTACAGAGACGTACCCAGGGTATGCCTTGATGCGCTGATCCCAGGTTCGAGTCCCGCGTGCCCACCATCCTATCGAGAGTTCCTATCGGCGACAGTTCCAGGTAGCGGCCAAATAAGGGGTTTATGGAACTGTCGCCGATGGGAATTCTCGCCGAAACAACAAACTAGAACTCTCGTCGACGTGGAAATGTTAACCTCACCTGGACAATGGCACCTAATCTAACCTAACTGATCCAGCTAACGATAGTATTTCATCCCTGAATGCAGAAACACGGGTAACACTTGATTAAATGTATATATTGGGTCCTGTAATATCAAGAATTGGAACACTCGACGATGGCGGCGAGAGTTCCGATCGGCGACAGTTCCAGGTACCAAATAAGGGCTTAAGAAATCATCATTCCTCTCTCTATAGCTATACGTACAGCCATTGTCACCTATTTTCGGGTTTGTACAATGCTATTCTGCCCACCTACCTTGGTTCAGCCTTGCATAGCGCCGGTAATCCTGTGTTATAAGCCTATATAAGGGCAGGAATGAGCCACACAGCCGTACACACACACAACCCCGCGTAAACAAACAGGTTCCGTTCCAGTTGTTGGTCGGGAGTCAGGCCTTTTTCAACGGCACTCCCTGACGTGTTTCTTCTTGCTGTCTGGGTCTTTAATTAGTTGTCTTCTCTTATTCTATCTTATTAGTTTCTTTCTTTTTCTTTCTTCTTATTTTCTCTGGTCATCAGTCTAGTGAGGGGGAGTTAAAGCGAAAGGTGAAAGACCAAGTTCAGAGGCAGAGCAGGGAGATGTGGAGACAGGATGGAGGGTAAGAGTTCTCTGAATTGGTACAAGGGGAAGACCACACCAAAGTGTGAGGTCTTTTATGATGGTAGCTTGGGGAGTAGTTTAATATTTAAAGCAAGGACTAAATCTCTGGAGGTCAATAGTAGAACATATAGATGGGCAAACGAAGGAAGCAAGACATGTCAAATGTGTATGGGTAGACTAGATGAAACTGTAGATCACCTGGTATTAATGTGTCCAAGGTATGATGAGGAAAGAGAGCGGCTTATAGCAATAGCGGCACGGGAGGTAGGCGGTGATCAGTGGGATAGAGTGGCAGAGGGGAACATAGATGGGATAATGGAATTTCTTTTAGGTTTGAGGATACAAATAGAAGAATCATCGAAGGGGTTAAAGTATTTTTAGAAAAGGCTTGGGAAAAAAGAGCAGAGAGTTAGGGCCTCATACAAGCCCTGAGGGAGCCAGCCGGAAATTAGGCTTTGAACCGGGGGAAAACCGCGGTTTAGCTCCTCACCTGGAAAGAAGAGAAGATCCAAAAACTGTTGATTGTTCTTTTTGCTTCTTCCACATTCACCTCTACGAACAAATACTCCCCCACTATAGCCTCTTCCTCCTCTAGGTAAGGTTGTTGTAGCCTCACACTTTTCTTTCTTTCATTATACTGTAGGCTGGGCACCATAGCAGAAAATGTTTTAAGTCCTCCTTTTCCGCCCCACATAAATCACAAGTTATTTCTTCTCCCCAGAACCTCCTTCTGTCGTTTAGTTGTAGGTTGTTTGTCCTGCACTTGAACAGTAGTTCTGAAGCTTGGTCATTGCTGTATATTTCTTCTTGGCCTCCCTTCTCTTTTTTCCATTTTCTATATATTTTAGGTGGTCACAGAAGAAGAAGAGCAGCCCACTGTCCCTTATTAAATCCCTTCATTCATCTAACAACATCAAGTACAGCAAATAAGGAATAAATCAACACGGATAAAGTAAAACAATGATAAATAGGATACAATAAGCCTAAACAAACAGTGAAAAAACGAAGAAATAATTAAATCTCGGGCTCCAACACGATATTTCATTATTTCTTCATTTTTTCACTGTGTTTTGAGGCTTCTTGTGTCCTCTTTATCATTATTTTATTTTATCGGTGTTGATTTCTTCATTATTTGATGTATTTGATGTTGTTTGATTAATGAAGGGATTTAATAAGGGACAGTGGGCTTATCACAGCTCAAGCAGAGGTCCAGCTGGGCGAGTTTCGCGCCAAATTGGGCGGGTTTCATGCCAAAGTGGGCGATATTTTATTCTTTGTGGCGGGGAAATTTTCGCTTTGGCGGTTGGGCGGATTTTTTGGCTGGTTTCTATTTTGCTTGGCGTTTATGTTGGCTGTATTTCATGTTAATTTATGAAAGGACACAGGTTTTGATCAACCTTTGTATTACTTGTTGGCACAAATAAGTCGTTTCTCAGACGTCACAACTCTTCAAAGACTTCCACGACCTGGCAACTCTGCTAATAACCAGCCAATCAGCGTGCAGGAGACAGCTGGGCGGCGGGTTCACTACTGTTCCCGGGTAGACAGACGTAAACACATAGGTAAATATAGAGTTTTACCATTAAATACATTATTCATGGCATATCTAGTGATTATAAGAGTATTGTTAGTGATATATATAGGTTTGGTGAGCCACAACTGTCACTACACACCTGCACGGCCTCGCAACACACCTGTCGCCTCCAACACCTGTCAACTTCCAACCTATGTGCATCGTCGAACCTTCCAAGTCATTTATTTACGGTGATACACAGGCGACAGGTGTGTTGCGAGGCCGTGCAGGTGTGTAGTGACAGGTGTGGTGTGTGTGGTAAAGCGAGAGAGGCTAAGAGTGAGGTGTTAGCCCCCCAGGGTGTGTGTCTGACCTAAAGAGCGAACGCGCAGTTCTCGTCCACTATAAGTACCGCCGCGGCCACGAGTACGGCGCGGGCCACAGTGGTCCATAGAAGCTAATCTCAGGCACGCGGGACTCGAACCTAGGATCAGCGCATCAAGGTATACCCTGGGTACGTCTCTGTAGTATTCAGCGGGAGACACTTAGCGAAAACACGTCAAAATATTCTATTTACCGGCATCAAACTCAAATGTCATATTTAAGGGAGAATATTACGCTGAAAGGCTAATATCGCGGCAATGTATTATCGTCCACCCTATATTTATCAATAATAATACTCCTATTGCCACTAATATGCCATAAATAAGGTATTTAAGGGTAAATTTCACCTTATTTCCCATTAAATATGGTCTATATATCGGAAATATACACTAAACATGGCCGCCCAGCTGTTTACTGAACGCTGATTGGCTGAGACCAGAGCAAGGCCGCTGATTGGCTGAGACCAGAGCAGGGCCGCTGATTGGCTGAAGGGAATCCTGCCTCGCCGCCATTTTACGTGGTGCCAATAAGTATTTAAAACTAACAGTCACTTTTTTATTCGTGGACCGATTATCGATTGTATAGCCTTAATGAAAACCCCAGCTCTTTTTATGACTACCCATATAAAGTCTGCGATACTTAAGCCCTTTGTAAAATTAATACGATTCAATCATATAGTAACACCGTAGATTTTAGCGATATTTTGTTGATAATTCTTTTTTTACATCAAATGGAGGGGAATTTTTGTGTATTTTAATATATTTCGATATTTCCGCAACGTTTCATGTATTAATCACGCGCCTGATGGCTGTATTTTGTTTATTTATTTTAGGCGGGATTTGTTTACATTTTAACGTCTAACTTGTTTCTCCTTCTAAATTAACTGTAAGGATATTTGTGTGTGATTAGCTATGCCTACAGGCGCAGTGTGTTTGTGTGTGTTTATGTGACGTGTTTTTCACGTGTTTACTGGAGGAATACATCTGACTCAGTGGTTGAAAGGGTCAAATTATCGAAAAAACAAAACATGTATTGCTCCATGGTTTCAACACTGAACGAGGATCTGTTACTGTTTATAAGATACACACATCGTATAGTATTTGCCCATATTTTTTCACGAATTATTGAGCCTTGGGTAAAAAGTCGATTTTTGTTATGGTAAATTTGGGTTTTTTCGGCCATCTTATGATACAGGATATTTCATTATTTCTTCGTTATTTCATTGTTTTTTAGGCTTATTGAGTCCTATTTATCATTATTTTACTTTATTCGTGTTGATTTATTCATTATTTGATATTTTTGATTATGAAGGGAATAGTAATAGTCTCGAGTTGCATGTCAAGATCGAGAAGAGCTCTGATCCAGCTCTTGATGACGTCACAGCGGCCATATTGGAAATTTATTCTTATTCTTACATTTATACCTCAATTTACGCCTCCCCGTGCAATATTCAAGGCTATGTAAGGAGTAAGAAAGGCTATTGGGCTGTATTGCATGATATTACCCATTGACAAAGACAATATATGCATGATAAATAGGTAAAAACTGGGTATTTCTGGCTTCACTTATCTTATTTCTCTTATTTTCTTATGCTGTTTACCTCAATTTACGGGTTCCCTTGCAATATTCAAGGCTATGTAAGGGGTAAGAAAGGGTGTGGGGCTGTATTGCATGATATAACACCCAAGCAGAGGCAATATATGCACGCTAAATGGGTAAAAATGGGATATTTCTGGCTTCACTTATCATATTTTCTTCTGCTGTTTACCTCAATTTACGGGTTCCCTTGCAATGTTCAAGGCTATGTAAGGGGTAAGAAAGGGTGTGGGGCTGTATTGCATGATATAACACCCAAGCAAAGGCAATATATGCACGCTAAATGGGTAAAAATGGGGTATTTCTGGCTTCAAAACTTTCCGCTATTATAAAAGCAAGCCTTTTATGTATATTTTAATAGATTTTGATGTGTTTGTGTACTCCCAAATAACATCTTGGTCTAAATCACCCTGTTTAGTATCCTTGTCCACTAACTAATGTGGTATATTCAGTTACTTTTCGTAATTTTATGGCTCGACAACAGACAATTTTTTATAGCAAAGGAAAGATCTGGGCGTGAAGGGTTTAATACTCATGTGTCGCATATATACATCCATCCTTTCAGCTTACCTCTCAGGAATGTGTCAGGGTGGCAGAGTGGCAGCAAGTGTGTGTGTGTTACAGGCAGACCATGTACCTGGGTTGGAATCCCGCTCACTGCTGCCTGAGATCACCCTGGCAATATGTAGGCATCAATGACATCACTGTTGGTATGTGTGTAGTGTCTGCATAGGAACCAGCAAAGCCTCTGAAAGTAGGAAGTAGAAAAAACGACTACAGTAAAACCTCTCGTATTCGGACTAATTGGGCCAAGGAGTGGTCCGAGTAATGCAAGGATCCGAATAATGGGGGGATATGTAAAAAAAAAAAATAATAATAATCCAGGTGTAGTATATACTATAGCTACGAAATTTAGACCCCTAAAAAAAAAAAAAAAAAAAAAAAAATCAAAGTCCGAGTATATCTATAGTACGAGATTTTAGACCTAAAAAAAAAAAAAAAAAAAAAAAATCCAGGTGTAGTATATACTATAGTACGAATTTAGACCTACAAAAAAAAAAAAAGAGGTCCTAACTATGTCAAGTCCGCATATGCGGATCGCAATTACGGAGGTTTTACTGTACCTACGAAAGTATACTTAGTAGTGATGTATGTTAGTAGTATAGTAGTCGAGCTGGCACGCACCTTTTGTTCATGTTCCGCCCGCACCTCTGCACCTTCAGGCGGATCCGCACCTCCGATTTGCATTGAAGTTCCGCAACTGTAGTCGCCCCGCGCCTATTCAAGGTCCGCACCATAGCGAAACGTCCGCACCATTTTTTGTTTAAAAGTCCACAATAACTTAATAACTACCTATTAATTTAATAAATATTAATAAATAACAAAAAAAATGGCTTAATAATTAGACAATATTTATTATTTTATATTAAATAATGACAAAACACCAAAACATTCCAATAAAAGGCCAAACACATCTCTGCTCCACTAATTGTCCTCCTCCTCCTCCTCCTCCTCCTCCTCCTCCTCCTCCTCCTCCTCAGCTTCCTCATGTTCAACATCTTGAGGTTGCCCTTCATGAAGAGGAGCATTTCAAAGTTCTTGGCTGTCAGGGAAGACCTCTTTGCCCTCAGGACATCTGACCCCACGTCATAGCTGGACTTCGCGTTCAAAAACTATTCACCGTTATGTACGAACATATGCACGTTTCTTTACATTGATGTACAACTAATCAATACAATGTATGTTATAGCTGCTTTGCCTGCAGCTACAGTCGTCTTCGTCTTGTTTTGAAAGTAGCGGTAGCGGACCTTAATTTTGAGTGGTCCGCAACCCTAGGTCCACAACTTTTTGAGCAACGGGTTCCGCAACTAACGGTCCGCAACCCTAGGTCCACAACTTTTTGAGCAACGGGTTCCGCAACTAACGGTCCGCAACCCTAGGTCCACAACTTTTTGAGCAACGGGTTCCGCAACTAACGGTCCGCAACCCTAGGTCCACAACTTTTTGAGCAACGGGTTCCGCAACTAACGGTCCGCAACCCTAGGTCCACAACTTTTTGAGCAACGGGTTCCGCAACTAACGGTCCGCAACCCTAGGTCCACAACTTTTTGAGCAACGGGTTCCGCAACTAACGGTCCGCAACCCTAGGTCCACAACTTTTTGAGCAACGGGTTCCGCAACTAACGGTCCGCAACCCTAGGTCCACAACTTTTTGAGCAACGGGTTCCGCAACTAACGGTCCGCAACCCTAGGTCCACAACTTTTTGAGCAACGGGTTCCGCAACTAACGGTCCGCAACCCTAGGTCCACAACTTTTTGAGCAACGGGTTCCGCAACTAACGGTCCGCAACCCTAGGTCCACAACTTTTTGAGCAACGGGTTCCGCAACTAACGGTCCGCAACCCTAGGTCCACAACTTTTTGAGCAACGGGTTCCGCAACTAACGGTCCGCAACCTAGGTCCACAACTTTTTGAGCAACGGGTTCCGCAACTAACGGTCCGCAACCCTAGGTCCACAACTTTTTGAGCAACGGGTTCCGCAACTAACGGTCCGCAACCCTAGGTCCACAACTTTTTGAGCAACGGGTTCCGCAACTAACGGTCCGCAACCCTAGGTCCACAACTTTTTGAGCAACGGGTTCCGCAACTAACGGTCCGCAACCCTAGGTCCACAACTTTTTGAGCAACGGGTTCCGCAACTAACGGTCCGCAACCCTAGGTCCACAACTTTTTGAGCAACGGGTTCCGCAACTAACGGTCCGCAACCCTAGGTCCACAACTTTTTGAGCAACGGGTTCCGCAACTAACGGTCCGCAACCCTAGGTCCACAACTTTTTGAGCAACGGGTTCCGCAACTAACGGTCCGCAACCCTAGGTCCACAACTTTTTGAGCAACGGGTTCCGCAACTAACGGTCCGCAACCCAGGTCACCAACTTTTGAGCACGGTTTCCGCATAACGGTCCGCACTAGGTCCAAATTATTTGACAACTGGTCCGCAAATAAGGTCCACATGTCTTTTGAGCAACGGGTTCCGCAACTAACGGTCCGCAACCCTAGGTCCACAACTTTTTGAGCAACGGGTTCCGCAACCAAATGGCGGTTCCGCGAGTTGCAGACCAAAGTTGCGGACCGCCCAGCTCTGGGAACCAGGTGTATTACTTTACCCCAGGAGATTGATTTAACCCCTTGAGGCCCAGAACATAATTTCCATTGTAATTTGGGTACCATTAGACGATTTTTAGTGACTATAAGCAATATCTACAGCTATGACCTGTTTAGTATCCTTGTCCACTAACTAATGTGGTATATTTAGTGACTTTTCTTTATTTTATGGCTTGACAACAGACAATTTTTTTTATAGTAAAGGAAAGATCTGGGCGTGAAGAGGTTAAGTTATCTCTCACTGGAGTTCAGGTCATAAGCAGAACATAAGAAATTACTCATAGTTAGGTGCAGAAAATAATGTTACTAGAAATAGATTGAGAGAAAGAATAGTGTCTTAAATCTATCATAGGAAGAACATAAGAAATTACTCATAGTTAGGTGCAGAAAATAAGAAATTACTCATAGTTAGATGCAGAAAATAAGAAATTACTCATAGTTAGGTGCAGAAAATAAGAAATTACTTAGTTAGGTGCAGAACATAAGAAATTACTCAGTTAGGTGCAGAACATAAGAAATTACTCATAGTTAGGTGCAGAACATAAGAAATTACTCATAGTTAGGTGCAGAACATAAGAAATTACTCATAGTTAGGTGCAGAACATAAGAAATTACTCATAGTTAGGTGCAGAACATAAGAAATTACTCAGTTAGGTGCAGAACATAAGAAATTACTCATAGTTAGGTGCAGAACATAAGAAATTACTCATAGTTAGGTGCAGAACATAAGAAATTACTCATAGTTAGGTGCAGAACATAAGAAATTACTCATAGTTAGGTGCAGAACATAAGAAATTACTCATAGTTAGGTGCATAACATAAGAAATTACTCATAGTTAGGGCAGAACATAAGAAATTACTCATAGTTAGGTGCAGAACATAAGAAATTACTCATAGTTAGGGCAGAACATAAGAAATTACTCATAGTTAGGGGCAGAACATAAGAAATTACTCATAGTTAGGTGCAGAAAATAAGAAATTACTCAAGTTAGGTGCAGAACATAAGAAATTACTCATAGTTAGGTGCAGAACATAAGAAATTACTCATAGTTAGGTGCAGAACATAAGAAATTACTCATAGTTAGGTGCAGAAAATAAGAAATTACTCATAGTTAGGTGCAGAATATAAGAAATTACTCAGTTAGGTGCAGAACATAAGAAATTACTCATAGTTAGGTGCAGAAAATAAGAAATTGCTCATAGTTAGGTGCAGAACATAAGAAATTACTCATAGTTAGGTGCAGAACATAAGAAATTACTCATAGTTAGGTGCAGAACATAAGAAATTACTCATAGTTAGGTGCAGAACATAAGAAATTACTCATAGGTGCAGAACATAAGAAATTACTTAGTTAGGTGCAGAACATAAGAAATTACTCATAGTTAGGTGCAGAACATAAGAAATTACTCATAGTTAGGGGCAGAAAATATTGTTACTAAGGATAGATTGAGATAAAGCACCAATATATCTATTTATTAAAATATAACTGAGGTCTTCACATAGCTTACAAGGATACAAATAACATAAGTAATATCAGTGGGGCAAAGGAGACGATATTTATACCTTGCATTGGGTTGACATTTGACAGCAAGATTGTTTAGTATATTTTTATTAAGTCATTTCTCCATTCTGTAGTGTGCATGTGAGGTATTTATTGATCAGAACTTTAACTATATATCTATATTTACTTTACCATATCAACTATTATAATGAGGCGCTATTTCAGACAGTCGATAAGCAGGCATCTATACAAAATTACGTAAAGTGGCTTCAAAATTTTTCAATGTTCAAAATGCCATATCTTTTGAACCAAGCATGCAAAATAATGAATCTTTTTTTTGCATGCTTGGCTCAAAAGATATGACGAAAATGGCTTCAAAATGTTTCACTGTTCAAAATGTCATATCTTTTGAACCAAGCATGCAAAATAATGAATCTTTTTTTGCATGCTTGGCTCAAAAGATATGACGAAAATGGCTTCAAAATGTTTCAATGTTCAAAATGTCATATCTTTTGAACCAAGCATCCAAAAAAAGCTTCATTATTTTGCATGCTTGCTTCAAAAGATATGACATTTTGAACACTTGAAACATTTTGAAGCCATTTTTGTCATATCTTTTGAGCCAAGCATGCAAAAAAAGATTCATTATTTTGCATGCTTGGTTCAAAAGAGATGACATTTTGAACATTGAAACATTTTGAAGCCATATTCTGAAGTTTTTTATTGATGGCATTTATCAAAAAGATTCATTATTTTGCATGCTTGCTTCAAAAGATATGACATTTTGAACACTTGAAACATTTTGAAGCCATTTCCGTCATATCTTTTGAGCCAAGCATGCAAAAAAAGCTTCATTATTTTGCATGCTTGCTTCAAAAGATATGACATTTTGACATTGAAACATTTTGAAGCCATATTCTTACGTTTTTTATTGATGGCGCTTACCAAAAAGATTCATTATTTTGCATGCTTGGTTCAAAAGATATGACATTTTGAACATTGAAACATTTTGAAGCCATATTCTTAGTTTTTTATTGGTGGCGCTTATCGACTGTCTGAAATAAGCGCCTCATATTAATCTGTATGTAAACAAACTGATTGGGTAATATTTTAATCCTTGGCTGCCTGGCTGGGATACTTCTAATATACTATCGATAATTACTCTAGCAAGCCGTCGTGATGTCTCCCAGTCACACGCCAGTCTAGTAACAAAGCCGGCATCTCCTCCTAGTCACATGCCAGTCTATATCAAAGCCGGCGTCTCCTCCCAGTCATATGCCAGTCTATATCAAAGCCGGCGTCTCCAGTAACCAAGGATATAATTGTAGCTTCCATCGAGAAATAAAAAATGGAGTTGTATTGTTTTTATATTTCTCTTTCTTATAAGGGGAGACCTGTGTATAATTTTGGGGGTAAGGGATGAATATTTACACATGGTAACAAACATAACAACTACCTAATCATACACTATGTATACTCTGCTTGAGCTAAGTATGTAAGTTATACATAATTGCAGCGATCCCCCACTCTCCGTTAATGCCTCCATCACTTTACTCATAACGCCTAAGTGCTTGATAATGCCCAATAGCTTAAGGACATAGCAGGTAAAGCATGGAAGTAATACCCTAAATCCATGCTTGTATCCTCCATGGGACAATACATGGAAGTAAAACCCACCTCCATGCTTAAATCCTCCATGGGACAATACATGGAAGTAAAACCCACCTCCATGCTTATATCCTCCATGGGACAATACATGGAAGTAAAACCCACATCCATGCTTAAATCCTCCATGGGACAAAATATGGAAGAAGTAATACCCTACTAATCCATGTTTAAATCCTCCATGGAACAAAACATGGAAGTAATACCCTACCGTAGATAACACTATAGTCGCCACCTGCACTAATGTCGCCAGCCGCCATATATTACGAATTATAGCATCACTACTGATTTGTATGTGCCACTGAAGATGATACACAGTAGTTTATATCATGACTGTATAATCTACCCTGTTTCAGCGTTGTTTTATGCTTTGTATCTGCAAGTATATACGGTTTCAAATTCACTACTCGTTTTTTTTTCAGGCGACGACAGACAGCAGCCGACGGGAGGACGTAAACACTAGCTGGCGATCTTAGTGTAGGTCGCCACTCGGTTGATATTATTGTAATTTGTTCATTTATAGCCATACTATGACACAGATGAAGACACAAAATGACACAGACTCTCCAGATAGCCCCTTCTAACTGTCCTGAAATCATGGATGTAGAAATATAAGTATTAACGCCACCACACGTCTGTAAAGCCAAAAGTAACATTGTCCTGGCGACTTTAGTGTTGTCTACGGTAATTCCATGCTATTTCCTCCATGGGACAAAATATAATGGTTCCTTAACGTCCATTTCGCCAAAACACACAAAAAAACATGTTTCTCCGCAGTTTTATTTACTCGGGCGTAAACTCGGGCTTAAACTCGGGCATAAACTCGCATGTTACTCGGAGTCTATATTACGTAAGGACTCGTTTTTCCCCTCGGTATAAATCGGTGCACAGTTTACAGACAGCCGTTGGTTCCGTACAGTATAAAATATCGTCAAGTGTTTTACAGCGTTTTCTCGGACTGACTATTCGGGCTGGAATAACCGTCAGTTAAAACTCGACACATTTTCCGCACAGCGTCGGTAACAAAACACGGCGACCGTTTCGGCAAACAGCGTAACGGGAAAAAGCGCGTCAAATGGCGTATTTACGTAATTAATTCCTCGTTTGTACGGAAGATTAATTAATTTTCTAATGATATTAAATCTTTGTATTGTTTCTGTGAGGGAAGACTGTAGGCTGGGGTGAGAGTTGGGCACACACACACACACACACACACCAGACTCTACCAAGACAACACTGAATTAAACGCTTGATGGCTGAACAAATTCTATACTTTTACCCGCTATGTAATTTTACTCATATTTTAGCCTTCGTAAGATCAGAAATTCTAGCAACCATTTATTAAGTAAGTACATACTATGGGAGTGACTGTACTACAAAACTGTATTCAAATATCATTGTTTTGTTGTATATAATGACTCAAAATGATGTCTTGGCAAGAGTCAGGCACATGAGGAATGACAAAGAGAGTTACTCCACGCCTGGTTTCTCCTTTACAAGACTGACAGACGACAGACTTAACCCCTTGAGACCCAGAACGTAATTTCCATTGTAATTTAGGTACCATTAGACGATTTTTAGTGACTATAAGCAATATTTTATAGCTATGACCTGTTTAGTATCCTTGTCCACTAACTAATTTGGTATATTCAGTGACTTTTCGTTATTTTATGGCTAACAACAGACAATTTTTTATACATCAAAGGAAAGATCTGGGCGTGAAGGGGTTAATATTTAGTCAAAGGTGCGTGTCCTGGGTATTTCCTAAGACACGCGGCCACCCATGTCCCGTGTGTCTGTCTGTATGTCTGTGTGTCTGGGTGTGTCTGTCTGTATGTCTGTGTGTGTCTCTCATCCCAGCCAGTTAAGAACAAAAGCACATCATCCCTGTCTGACTTCCTCTGAGAATGTTGACAAAAGTTTGAGCGTCGGTGGGTAGGGGAGGGGTGGTGAGAATGCTTACTCCTTTACTATCCTTCCATTTACCACCCTCCTGTATTATTATCTTCCTCTCTTCCTCCTCCTCCTCTCTTCTTCTTCCTCTCTTCCTCCTCCTCCTCCTCCATCGTGGGTAGGGAGGGTTGGTGAGAATGCTTACTCCTTTACTATCCTTCCATTTACCACCCTCCTCCTTTATTATCTTCCTATCTTCCTCCTTTTTCTGTCTTCTTCTCTTCCTCCTCCTCCTCCTCTTTCTTCTTCTTCTTCTCTTTCCTCCTCCTCCTCCTTTCTTCTTCTTCCTCTCTTCCTCCTCCTCCTCCTTTATTCTGTCTCATTATCTTCCTCGCTTCCTCCTCCTCCTCTTTTTTATGTCTCTTCTTCTCCTCTTCCTCCTCCTCCTCTTTTTCTTCTTCTCTTCCTCCTCCTTTTTTTCTCTCATCTTCTCCTTCTCCTCCTCCTCCTCCTCTTCTTCTTCTTCTTCTTCTTCCTCCTCTGTTCTTCTTCTTCCTCCTCCTTCCCCTGATACTTAAAATTCTCCTTGGCAGAATCTGGGCTTGGTGGGTGGGTGGTGGGTGGGTGGGTGGGTGAGGTTAGCAGGTGAGGGTGGGTTGGTGGGTGTGGGTGGATGGATGTTCGGGTGGGTTGGGTGTGGGTGTGGGTGGGTTGACAGGTGGGTGTGATGGTGGGTGGGTGGGTGGGTGGGTTAGCAGGGACTTATGTAAGCTGGTATACAAAGTGACTTGAAGGAATCGCTGGAAGTACTCTGACCACTTAACAGGAACTACCACGTGTAGGTCTCGTGGCCTCTTGTAGCTTCCTTATTTTTCTGTACATGTTCTTATGTAAGGTACACTTTAGGGGGCGGCCTCTTGTAGCTTCCTTATTTTCTTATGTTCTTATGTCTCACGGCCTCTTGTAGCTTCCTTATTTTCCTCTAAATGTTCTTATGTAAGGTACACTTTAGGGGGCGGCCTCTTGTAGCTTCCTTATTTTCTTATGTTCTTATGTAAGTTACACTTTAGGGGGCGGCCTCTTGTAGCTTCCTTATTTTCCTGTAAATGTTCTTATGTAAGGTACACTTTAGGGGGCGGCCTCTTGTAGCTTCCTTATTTTCTTATGTTCTTATGTAAGTTACACTTTAGGGGGCGGCCTCTTGTAGCTTCCCTTATTTCCTCTAATGTTCTTATGTAAGGTACACTTTAGGGGCGGCCTCTTGTAGCTTCCTTATTTTCCTCTAAATGTTCTTATGTAAGGTACACTGTAGGGGGCGGCCTCTTGTAGCTTCCTTATTTTCCTCTAAATGTTCTTATGTAAGGTACACTGTAGGGGGCGGCCTCTTGTAGCTTCCTTATTTTCTTATGTTCTTATGTAACAGTGGCTATGACTTGCTATTGCTTGTACTGTCTTGCTTCCCTGCTTGTCTTGCTTGCTTTGCCTGCTTGCTTGCCTGGCTGCTTGCTTCCCTGCTTGCTTGCTTGCCTGCTTGCTTCCCTGCTTCCTTGCTTGCTTGCCTGCTTGTGTACTTCCTTGCCTGCTTGCCTGCCTGCTTGCTTGCCTGCTTCCCTGCTTGCGTACATCACCCTAAGCATTATTTCCTATGTGCGGCGTGGATACATGCATAAGTTACGACGGGTGTCCGAGCTAGCGTCTTGCCCCCGGACATTCTGGGTGAACGGGCGACACTAAAGAGCTGTTTCGGGAAGCCTAGGAGAGCGTAGGTACGTATGCACTATAACCCTAATTGTGCACCTACGCGACATATACACTTTCGGCTACGGTGACATTCGGGAAACGCAGCTACGGTACATTTCCGAGCTTTTCCTCCTTGACGTAAAAACAGAGGTTGGCGTTCACACTTGGGAAATGCGGCTACTACTGTCCTTCCTCCTCCTCCTCCTCCCGGCTATAGTCCTGTCTCCTCCTCCTCCTCCTCCCGGCTACTGTCCTCTCTTCTTCTCCTCCTCCTCCTCCCGGCTACTGTCCTCTCTCCTCCTCCTCCTTCTTCTCCTCCTCCTCCTTCCTCCTCCTCCCTGGCATTTAAACAGGTTCTCGGTGACACGCGGGAAACATTGCTACAATACATCCCTCCTTTCTTCTCTTCAATGGCGTAAAAACAGGTTGTCCATAACACTCGAGACACTTTGCTATAGTACATCCCTTCCTCTCTCTCCTCCTCCTCCTCCCTGGCATTAAATCAGAGGTTGTCGGACACACTCGGGAAACTCGGGCACTGAATAATCCTCTTCTCCTCCTCCTCCTCCCTGGCATATAAACAGAGGTTCTCAGTAATATTCGGGAAACATTGCTATTGGTACAGGCCTCTCTTCTCCTCCTCCCGGCTACTGTCCTCTCTCTCCTCCTCCTCCCTGGCATATAAACAGAGGTTCTCAGTAACATTCGGGAAACGTTGCTATTGGTACTGTCCTCTCTTCTTCTCCTCCTCCTCCTCCTCCTCCTCCTCCCTGGCATACAAACAGAGGTTCTCAGTAACATTCGGGAAACGTTGCTATTGGTACTGTCCTCTCTTCTTCTTCTTCTCCTCCTCCTCCTCCTCCTCCTCCTCCCTGGCATACAAACAGAGGTTCTCAGTAACATTCGGGAAACGTTGCTATTGGTACTGTCCTCTCTTCTTCTCCTCCTCCTCCTCCTCCTCCTCCCTGGCATATAAACAGAGGTTCTCAGTAACATTCGGGAAACGTTGCTATTGGTACTGTCCTCTCTCTCCTCCTCTCTCTCCTCCTCCTCCTCCCTGGCATATAAACAGAGTTGGTCGCTGCATCGCGTAGGTGCAGACGTAAGGCGGGTATCCTGGTTAGGGTGTGGGAGGGCGGGACTCTCGGGAACACAGAGCTCGGTGGCTTTGGTGGCGGTGCGATACGGGAGTTACGGTTACGGTGTTATCGGGTGTTACTTTGTGATGTGTGGGGGTGTGTTTGTTTGGGGGTGACTCAAAGGGGTATGTAATGTGGTGTGGGTGGGTTTGGGGGTGACTCAAAGGGGTATGTGATGTGGTGTGGGTGTGTTTGGGGGTGACTCAAAGGGGTATGTGATGTGATGTGATGACAGGGAAAGTATGTGGTGTGATGTAAAATGTGATGTGATGTCAAAATGAGAGGAATGATGAGATATGAGAGAGAGAGAGAGAGAGAGAGAGAATACTAACAGAACATAGAGAAAGTTGAATAAATAGTGAAAGATGTAGTGATATTGTGAACTAGATAAATAGATCAGAAGTATGAATAATATTGCACTTGACACTCACACAATTGGCACAAAATACCCAGAAGAAGAGAAAGAAGAGAAAAAGTAGGGAATTAAAACCTAAATGAATATAGAGAAAGTTAAACAAATTATGAAAAAAGTGAAATTAAGAGCTAGATATGACAGAATATTGCACTTCAGAAATAATTGACAGCAAATATCCAATAGAAAAAGATATATATATATCATTATTGAAGGTTAGCTGAATGCCCCGGTCCCACTACGAGGTTACGGAGCCTCGTCAACCCACAGCGACGAGGTAAATACGCAACTCAACGAAAAGTTGCCCGATAATGCCCGTAACCTGACAGTGGGACGCTGAAGACGGTTCGATAAAGCAAGAAATGAAGTGTATATACGAACTAGGTGATGAGAGAATAGTAGAACAGTATTGCACTTGTGATATAGGATGAACAGAACCGCACAGACTCAACCCAAGAATAACTATGATGAAAAGTGTAACCATGGATTTTTTTTGTCACGCAAGAAAAAAAAAAAAAAATTGTAAGAGATTAATTAACAATGAAAATAGAATGATGAAAAACGATGATGATGATGATGAAAAATATAACCATGTATCTTTTTGTCACTCAAGAAAAAAAAAAAAAAAAATTGTTAAAACCTAGATATAAAAAAAAAAAAAAAAAAAAATTTGTAAGATTTACAATGAAAATAGAATGATGAAAAACAATGATGATGATGATGATGAAAAATATAACAATGTATTTTTTTGTCACTCAAGAAAAAAAGAAAAAATTTGTTAAGCTAGATAAAAAAAAAAAAAAAAATAATAATTTGTAAGAGATTAACAATGAAAATAGAATGATGAAAAACAATGATCAATGTACTTTTTTGTCACTCAAGAAAAAAGAAAAAATTTGTTAACCTAGAAATAAAAAAAAAAAAAAAAAAAAAATTTGTAAGAGATTAACAATGAAAATAGAATGATGAAAAACAATGATGATAATGATGAAAAATATAACAATGTATTTTTTTATGTCTCAAGATGAAAATGTAAGGCAATAAGAATGAAAATAGATGAAAAACGATGATGATGATGATGAATGTATAATGTAAGTTAAAGATGAATGTGAATATAATGAAAAATAATGATTAATAGTGTAAAAACAAGGCATTTCTGGGTATAAGGTAAACATGAATGATGAATTAGAATGAAAATTTAGGTTAGGTTAGGTTAGGATGTATTATTAGATGTAGTGTTAGTATAAATGAAGAGTTATGAATAAAAAAAACAATGATACATACTAATGATGAATAATATAACAATGTATTTCTTAGTGTATAATGTATATGAATATGAATGCAGAGTAGTTATGACAGTCAGGCCCCAAAGACAACACAAGTTTTCAATGTAATTTCTTTGTCCACTCAAGTATGAATTTTAACACAATATTTCCCTTCACTTCACAATACATAAAATATTTCACACAAACCACACATATATAACTTCCTTCCTTCCTTCCTTCCTTCCTTCCTTCCTTCCTTCCTTCCTTCCTTCCTTCCTTCCTTCCTTCCTTCCTTCCTTCCTTCCTTCCTTCCTTTCCTTTCCTTAAATGACTTTTCTTTCTGTAAAATCTCTCTTACTTTTCTGCTCACTCTCTCTCTATGTAATCTCTCTCTTTCTCCTCTCTCTCACTTTCCTTTCCTCTCTTCCTCTCTCTCACTGCTCCTGTAATCTATAACCCCATAACACCAGCATATACAAGGCTATCTGGAGACACTGGCGTAGTTCCTCAGTCCACATCGGTCAACTTTATATTCAGGGGAGGGTAAACAGGGTGGAAACTTTGCGCTTGTCGAAGAGAGTCGGGTCGCTCTTACTCTCCTAGGGGTCATGGGAGGTCAGGAAGGGGTCAGGAAGAGGTCACTTATCATCCTCATCCTCCTCCTCTTCCTCCTCCTCCTCCAGAATAACACTTAGTCATTTTTTTGTAATGCATAAATAACCTAAAAAAAAAAAATATTACCACTCGGCGATAAGCGAACTAGCGTGTGTTCGTCCGTCCGTCCGTCTGTCGGGTGCCGTTCCTTGCGCCCTTCTGTCACTCAGGCACTACTGGGACAAACTTGGCACTCCCTCCAGGCACTGTTTCTCCCTGCGGCGCACACACACACACGCACACACACACACGGATATTTACACACACGGGTCGTTTAAGTATCGAAAAGGCGTTCGTTCGTTACACACACGGCCGCCTTTATTTATTTTTTTGTACTGTACTCTTGTCTGCTATCTTGTGCGACCTTTGACCTTTGACCTATGACCTTTTCTTGACGTCATTAAACCATTGACCCCTTTTTATTTCCTTCCATCACAGTTTTGTTTATGTTTTCGCGTTTATTTTCCTTCAGATCACCAGTTTTATATCCTCACAGGGGGTTGCGGGGAGGTTTCTGGGGGGGGTTGCAGGGGCTGGGGGGTTGTAGTAGTGTCCCATGGGGGGTTCAGGGGGGTCGTAGGGGGTTTATGGGGGGAGGTAGTAGTGTCCTGTGGGGATTATTTTGGGGTTGGGGGAGGCAGTAATGTCTGGGGAGGGGTTTTATGTTGCTGGGGGTTTCAGGGAGTTGTGGGGATTTCAGGGGGGTTGCAGGGGTTGGGGGTTGTAGTAGTGTCCCATGGGGGGTTCTGGGGGCCGTGGGGGGCTCAGGGGGTCCGTGGGGGGCTTGGGGGAGGCAGTATAGTGTATATTTATAAGGCAGGAAGGATCTCCGGTATATAGGATTTCCACTGAAGGACACGACAGCCACCTCCACGCGTAGGACCTCCACCTCCACATGTAGGACTCCACCTCCTTCACCATCCAATATCCACCTCTTCCACACATACGGACGTCCTGTGAGCCACTTAACCACATCCATTAAGCCGGTAATCCACATTCACTACGGAGTTTCAAGTGGATTTTATAATTTTATCATTTTTTTCTGGGTACGTAAAATGGATTTCTTATTATTTTCTTATGATATCCACACTTCTTCTGTTTCTCAATCCATCTATCCACCTCTTCCACACATAAAGACGTCCTGTGAACCACTAATCCACATCCACTACGGAGTTTTCAAGTGGATTTTATAATTTTATATTTTTTTTTCTGGGTACTTAAAATGGTTTCCTTGTTAAATCCACACATATTTTCTTCTCTATCCACTTATCCACTCGTCTCTGCTCTCTTGGTGGATGTATATGGATGAAGGTCAGGTGCATATCCACATTCACTAAGAACTTGCAGGTGGATTTTGGATTTCAGGGTACTTAAAATGCATTCCTAATATCCACACTTCTTTTCTTCCTCAATCCATCTATCCACTTGTCACTGCTCTGTTGGTGGATGTATTTGGATATGTATGTGGATGAAAGGTCAGTCCTCCACTTCTTCTCTTCTTCCATCCATTTATCCACTCGTCACTGCTCTGTTGGTGGATGTATATGGATGTGGGTGTGGATGAAAGGTCCGTCCTCCACTTCTTCTCTTCCTCCATCCATCTATCCACTTGTCACTGCTCTCTTGGTGGATGTATATGGATGTGTATGTGGATGAAAGGTCAGTCCACTCCTCTTCCTCCATCCATCTATCCACTTGTCACTGCTCTCTTGGTGGATGGATATGGATGTGTGTGTGGGTGAAGGGTCCGTCCCATAGTGGAGTGTGGTGGATGGGCCCTTGTGGATTGCTGGCCTGGTGGTGGTGGTGGTGGAGGCAGTGAGGCATCGGGTATTATTACTTCAATAATTATTCGCCTGGAAAATATGAGAAGAATGAGTTTGTGTGTGAGTATGAGATTAAATGAATGAATTAAGGAATGAATGAGGGAATGTAGAATGGTAAGGAAGGATGTAGTTACTATTACTTCATAATTATTTACCTGAAAAATTAGAAGAAGAATGAGTTTGTGTGTGAGTGAGTGAGAGGTTGAATGAATTAATGAATGAGGGATGTTCAATGATTAGAATGTATTATGTAGAATGTTAAATGATGAGAATGTGTATGTATTATGAGGAATATATGAATGAGAGAATGTAGAATGATACGATTATGTTATGTGGAATGTAGAATGATGAGAATATGTGATGTGGTATGAGAAATATATGAATGTTTGTGTGTGAAAGGTTGAATTATTGAATGAGGGAATGTAGAATGATACGATTATGTTATGTGGATGTAAAATAATAAGAATAATGAGAAATATATAAATGTGAAATGATACATAGCAAGAAAACAATGAGTAATGTTGACATTTTGCCTTATATAGTCCCAGTTTCTCATAAATCTACTTTGTTTAACCTCATTGAACCCCAATAACTCATAAATCAGACCTCTCTCAACCTTACCTAACCTCAAAGCACCCCTAAAAAATTAATAAACCACTATTAGCCTTACTTAAAACCCTTCCCTGTCCTACCGTCAATAACTACCGTCAATAACATTATAGTCGCCACTGCACTAATGTCGCCAGGCGCCATATATTACAAATTTTAGCATCACTACAGCCTTGTATGTGCCACTGAAGACATGTACATAATATAAACTACTGTGCATGTCTCTTCAGTGGCACTACATGTCTAGTGATGCTAAAATTTGTAATATATGGCACCTGGTGACATTGGTGCAGTGGCGACTTTAGTGTTATTGATGGTAACACTCCCCTTCATTAAACACTGGTGCCCCATTATAATAGATAATTTTATCATATCCCACCCCAGTAGCCCCAATAACTCGTAAATCAGACCTTTCTCAACCTTAACTAAACTCAAAACACCCCTAAAAAATTAATATACCCCTCATTAGTCTTATTTAGACACTTCCCCCACTAAAAATCCCCTTCATTAAATATACCCAGTACTCCTCATGAATAAATTGAACTCATGAATAAATATAAATACCCATTATCCAGACCCCCATCCTCACCTAGACACCATCGCCTCATAAAAGATCCTCCTCACACTTGGGAATGTCAAAGATCTCGGCGAAGAGCGGCGGCAGTTTGAGGCGCGACCAGTTGGCACGGAACCAGTTGAGGTGCTCGTGGTGGCGCGCGCCTATCTGCCGCAGCTCTGGCATGCGCATCACCACGTTGGGGAAGAGGTGGGTCTCGCTGGCGTGGTTCCTGCCAACCTAGGAGAAGGGAAGAGGGTGGTAAGGTGTTGTTGTTGTTGTTGGTTTGTTGTGAGGCAGGGGCGCACGCTGGATTTTTTTCCGGAGCCAGTCTAGTAAACCCGCTAGATTTCTCGCTAGACGCTGGATAGTACATTTTTCCGCCATCAGCCGATTCCCATTTCAGGCCTTATTTCATATTTCATATTTCTAGTACTGAAACAATTGCTTTGGTATTGTTAGATGCTTGTCCTAGGGCCCAAGGCATTACGTGAAGTACAAGTGTGACCAAAGCCAGGCACAGGTGTACACAGGCAGGTGACGCGGCCTCTGCTAGAATCTGTAATATATATATTTTTTACCGACTGTTGGTGTATTTCAATTTCTTACAAGGAAGGACATTTCAGGGGTTCATGGGCCCCTGGGTGTGCCCCTGTTGTGGGCTGTGTAAGTGGTGAAGGGTGGTATTTTTGAGGCTGTATGGGTGGTTCTCTGTCTCTGTCTCTGTCTCTGTCTCTGTCTCTCTCTCCCTCCCTGCCCTCACCTGCACCCTGAGAGCCTCAATAATCTTGTCCTGCAGGTGTTCGATGGCCTTGGCTATATACTCTCTCTTACACCTATACACACACACACACACACACACACACACACACACACCTATACACACACACACACACACACCACACACACACACACACACACACACACACACACACACTCATATCTATACTCTCTTTTTCACACCTATATACCCCTCTCTCTCTCTGTCTGTCTCTCTCTGTCTGTCTGTGTCATTCTCTCTCTCTCTCTCTGTCTGTCTCTCTGTCTGTCTGTCTCTCTCTGTCTGTCTGTGTCATTCTCTCTCTCTCTCTGACTGTCTCAATCTCTCTCTCTCTCTCACACCTTGACTCACACAGACATCTATGTACTCTCTCACACCTGATATCTCATACACACCTGTACACACACACCTATACTCTCTTTTGCATACCTATAGACTCACCTTCTAACACCTGAACTCTCTTACACACAGCTATATTCTCTCTCCCACAACTTGACTCTCTCACAACTTATTCTCTCTCTCTCTCTCTCTCTCTCTCTCTCTCTCTCTCTCTCTCTCTCTCTCTCTCTCTCTCTCTCTCTCTCTCTCTCTCTCTCTCTCTCTCTCTCTCTCTCTCTCTCTCTCTCTCTCTCTCTCTCTCACCTGCACCCTAAGGGCCTCTATAATCTTGTCCTGCTGGTGTTCGATGGCCTTGGCGTCGGTAATGCCGGGGCGGTCAGGGGTCAACAGGACCACCGCACTGAACAGCGCCATCTCGTGTCATTCAGGTTCAGGTTGTTGAAGCTCAGGGCAAAGTTGAACACGGTGGATACAAAGTCTTCCTGTAGAGAGGGATAAGGGCGTTAGTGTGTGTGGGGATGGTAGTTGTAGTTAGTAGTAGTAGTAGTTCATTTTGGACCTTAAGTGTGTTTTTTTTTTGGAGGGAAAAATTAAGAGCTTTAGTTTGTGTGTAGTGGTAGAGGTGATTTGGTTACCCTCATTTTTCATCTCAATAATTAATGTTTTTGGCTCACTATCCCTCTCATCTTCAGTCATTGTTTTTACCCGCATCCTCCACTCCCAATCATTCCTCTCAACCTCCCTCTCACTCCTTTCACCCTTCACTCCAACTCATTCCCTCTAACCTCCCTCTCACTCCCTTTCACCCCTCTCACTCCCAACTCATTCCCTCTAACCTCCCTCTCACTCCCTTTCACCCCTCTCACTCCCAACTCATTCCCTCTAACCTCCCTCTCACTCCCTTTCACCCCTCTCATTCTCTCTCAGACGTGAGTTCCCAATGAGCAGCGTCCCTGTGCATTCGGTCAGCGGTTCGAATCCGCCTAGTTCGTGCTGACGTGGCGGCGCTTTGTAGAGTCAATAACCTTGTAGTTGGTAGTTGGAAAGTGTCTAGATAGGATGAAAATCTTATCTTATCATTCCCTTTCACCACCCCACTCTTCCCTCTCACCCTCCCGTTACTCACGTCAAACATGACCTCCATCTGTGTCCTGGTGACGTAGGAGCCGTCACTGAAGGTCAGGGTGTTGTCCAGGGCGCTGACCAGGCGGCACACGTGCGTCAGCCACACCTCCAGGAAGCCCACCTTGATCAGGATCAGCTGGTCGTCCTGGGACAACTCACTAAAACCTGAAGGAGGAGGAGGGTCAGTTAAGAGAGACTGATGGAGGATTATTTGAGTAAGATTATTAGAGATAGGAAGGAGGTGGGAGAGGGGGAGGAGAAGGAAGGAGGAAGGAGAAGAAAGGGAGGAGGAAGAACTATTTTCTATAAGTAGGCTCTCCTTCGCTCTGTATACAATCCTTCAGAGTCCTTCACAGACCTCTTCGCTTCTTCACACATCCTACAGGAGTCATGGGAGGGCATTATAAGTCCCACAGGATTGCTATAGTATTCCTAGGTTTTGATAAGTACTTTGACAATCGCATGGGTGGCTCAAATAGGGATTAATAATACTAATACTAATACTGAAAATACTAATTACTGATCGTTGTATTGAAGTAATAATTGATCTAGCAATGCCTAGCATATTGTTATGTCTTGTAGTAAGTTTTGTCTAATTTGTGGTTTTTAAGGAATATCTGGAAGTATCATGTCATTGTGAATTGGCTGAAATAGGGACTTCTAATCATTGTAACTGAAAACTGATTCCAGATTCGTGTTCAGCATGCCCGATAACTGCTAGGAACTAATTTTCAAGCAAATCTATTATTAAAAAAATATTGCAAATTTTGCAAGGCGTATGCCTTGAAAAATTTGCAATATTTTTTGAAAAATAGATTTGCTTGAATTTTTGTTCCTAGCAGTTATCAGGCATGCTGAACACGAATCTG
>JACEEZ010014661.1:0-10000 GCA_016584305.1 Chionoecetes opilio | reverse complement strand
AAAGAAGCATCCAGAAAACCATTACTTGTTATCCCAAACCCTCGGTAAGTGTGGGAATAACGCCACGGCAAGAGTGACGATGAGTGCATAATAAGTGACGGCCAATTGCCTGTCTTGGAAATCGTAGGAAAAGTCGGAAATGGGATAAATTCACGGTGCTTAAATAGATAACTCATACAGAAAGGCATCATTTTTGACCATAAATACTTTGCCTCTCTTAAAAATAGTAAATAACAAATAATTAGTTGACGGGAATGAACGAAGGAATTGTTTAACTAATGCTATCTAAATACAAACACAAGAAATATACAAAACTAAAGATAAAAAAGCGATTATTTTTTTCCTTCTTAAAATAAAAAGTAAAAAAATAGTAAAAAAAAAAAATATCCCTTTTTTTATATTATTAATGACTTACTAAAAGGAGGAGGAGGGGGAGGAGGAGGAGAGGAGGAGGAGGAGGAGGAGGAGGGGGGGGAGGGGGGGAGGAGGAGGAGGAGGAGGGGGAAAAAGGAAGGGGAGGAGGAGGGGAGGAGGAAGGGGGAAAAGGAGGAGGAGGGGAAAAGAGGAAAAAAAAATAGCCCTGGAATAGGAGTAGCAGTAAAAAGCAAATATAGTGTAGTAGTTTGTAAGTAGTAGAGTTTGTAGTAGTGTAGTTGTAGTTAGAGTAGTAAATAGGGAGTAATAGTAATAGTATAGTAATAGGAGTAGTAGTAGTTAGTATAGGTAGTAGTAGTGTAGTAGTAGTTTGTTTGTGTAGAGTTAAATAGAGTAGTAGTAGGAAGCAGTTAAAAAAGCGTAGTGTAGTAGTAAGTAGTAGAGTAAATAGTAGTAGTAGTTTAGTAGTAGTTTGTAGTATTTAAAAGTAGTTTGAGTAATAGTAGTAGGGAATAGTAGTATTGTAGTATAGTAGTAGTTTGTGTAGTAGTATTTGTAGTAGTAGTTTGTAGTAGTAGGGGTAGTAGTAGTAAGTAGTAATGTAGTTTGAGTAGTAGAGTAGTAGTAGTAGGAGGAGTGGTTTTTAGAGTTAAATAGTAGCAAATATTTGTAGTAGTAGTAGTTTGTAGTAGTTTGTAGTAGTAGTAGTAGTAGATAGTAGTAGTAGTGTAGTGTAGTGTAGTAGTAGTAGTAGTATAAAGTAATTTGTAGTAGGAGTATTTGTAGTAAAATAGATAGTAGGAGTAGTATAGTAGTAGTAGTAGTAGTAGTAGTAGTAGTAGTAGTAGTAAGTAGTGAGCAAAAGAGCAGTAATAGTGGGAGTAGTAGTTTGTAGTAGTAGTTTGTAGTAGTAGTGTAGTAGTAGAATAGAGTAAAATTTTTTTTTTAATTTGTTTTAGTTTGTAGTAGAGTAGTAGAGTAATAGTTTGTAGTAGTAGTAGTAGAGTAATAGTAGTAGAGTTTGTAGTAGTAATAGTAGTAGTAGTAGTAGTAGTAGTTTGTAGTAGTGTAGTAGTTAATAAATAGTAGTAGTAGTAGTAGTAGCAGTAATAGTTTGTAAATAGTGTAGTAGTAGTATTTGTAGTAGTAGTTTTAAAATAGTAAATAATAGTAGTAGTAGTAGTAGTAGCAGTAAATAGTAGGTTTAAATAGTAGTTTGTATTAGTAGTAGTAGTAGTAGTAGTAGAGTAAATAGGAAATAATAGTACAAAAATTTTGTATAGTAGTAGTAAGTAATTTGTTAGTAGTTAGTTTGTTTTTAAGTAGTAGTAGAGTAGTAGTAGTGTAGTAGTAGTAGTAGTAGAGTAGTAGAGTGGATTTGTAGTAGTGTAGTAGTAAAGTAGTAGTGGGAGTGGGAGTAGTAGGGAGTAGTTTGTAGTAGTGTAGTAGTTTGTAGGAGGGGCGTTAAATAGTAGTAGTAGTAGTAGTAGTGGGAAGGGGAGTAGTAGTAGTAGTAATGGAGAAATATTAGGAAAAGGGAAAAAAAAAGGAAAAAAAAATAAAAGAAAAGTTAAATTTTTTTTAGAAGGAAAAAAAAATAATATCAAGACAACTTTTCTGGGGAAAGGAAAGAAAGAAAAACGAAAAGAAGAAAAAGTTAAGTTGGGGTTTTTTGAAGGGGGGAAAAAAAAAAATTAAAGGGGAAGACGGCCCAAAAAGGAAAAGAGAGGGGGGGAGGGGGAGAAGGGGGGAGGGGGGAGAGAATGAGGGGGGAGAGAGAGGGGAGGGGGGGGAGGGGGAGAGAGAGAGAGGGAAGGGGAGAGAGGGGGATTTAGCGGGGGAGAGAGATTGGGAGAGAGAGGAGAAAAGAAGGGGGGGGGGAGGGGGAGGGAAGGGGAGGGGGAGGGGGAGAGAGAAAGGAAAAAAAGACGGAAGAAATTTTCCCGAAATGGGGGGGGGGAGGAGGAGGGGAGGGGGAGGGGGGAGGGGAGGGGGAGGAGGAGGAAAAGGAAGAGAAAGGAAAAAAAAGGGAAAAAAGGAAACGGGGAAAAAAGGGGGAGGAAAAAGGGGGAGGGGGAGGAGGAGGAAGGGGGGGAAGGGGGGGAGGAGGAGGGAGGGGAGGAAAGGGGGGAAAAAGGAAAGGGGGGGGGGGAGGAAAAAGGAACAGGTGGGAGGGAAGGGGGGGAAAAAGGAGGAGGAGGAGGAGGAGGGGGGGGGGGTAGTGGGGTTTTATTTTTAAATTTTAAAAAAAAAATTTGGAGAAAATTTTTAAAAAAAAAAAAAGGGAAAATAAGGAAAAAAAAGAAAATTTAAAAAAAAAAAAAAAGTTTGCGAAAAATTTTAAAAGATTTTTTTCCTTTATATGTGTGTGTGTGTGTGTGTGGTTGGGGTGTTTGTGTTGTGTGTGTGTGTGTGGGTGTGTGTGGTGTGTACCGGAAAATAAATAGAGTGAAGCCCCCCAAAACAAATTTGTGGCTCACACACACACACACCCACAAACAAACACACCACACACAACCCACACAAAACACACACAAACCCACAAAACAACCCACACACACCCCACAGACATACTGAATTTAAAATGCCAGTAATTTGCAAAACAAGGAGGAGGAGGAGGAGGAGGAGGAGGAGGAGGAGGAGGAGGAGGAGGAGGAGGAGGAGGGGAGGAGGAGGGGGGAGGGCCCGTTACAGCACGGTTCACTGCTTTTTACAATACAGTACATATTTTTACAGTTATATACAATACAGTTACATTTCAGTACAGTTTTTAAATTTCCCGTTTACTCCCTGTATTATTTTATTCCCCCGCAAAACAACCCCTGTCAAGTACTATTTTTACCCCCGCCCGGATTAAAACTTCCTATTAAAAAACGGATTCAAGTGGGGAAAAACGTTTGATTTTAAAAAAGGAAAAAAAAAAAACGGAAAAAAAATGGTTTACAAAGGGGGTTGTGAATGATTGGCCCCTGGATCAAAAGACAGGGAGTTAGTTGGGGGGAGTCATTTGGGAGCTTTAAAAAAGGAAAGGGAGGGGCAGTTTGGACTCAGTTTGACAGGGAGTTAGTGCGGGGTCATTAGGGAGTTTTTTAAAAAGGGGGTGGGCCCGGGTTATCGAGGGGGGTGGAAAAAGGGGGGATGTAGGTGTGTGTTAAAAAAACAGGAATAAAACCCCGTGTGGTCTCCCCGCCTCTTTAGCTTCCTTTTTGTTCTTACTACTTTACTACTACTTTTACTAAATACTACTATACTACTTTCACTTACTACTACTACTACTACTACTTCTACCCGCTTTATACAGACAGTGTTATGGATGGGGAGAAAGGGGGATGTAGGGTTTGTGTTAAGGGAACAGGGAAATACCTCGTGTTTTTGGGCTCCCAGCCTCTTTTAGCTTCCTTTGTTCTTTTGGTTTTTTATTTTTTTATTTACCTTCCCTTTCCCTTTCCCCTTTCCCTTCCCCTTTTTCCCCCCCTGCCCCCCCTCCCTCCCCTGCCAAAGTAACCCCCGCCGGGTGAAAAGGTTTTCAGGGGGGACTCATATATTTAAAAATGAAAAAATGTATGTTTTTAAAAACATTGAGAAGTTAAAGAGACAGATAAGAAAAATTTTCTTCTCTCTCTTCTCTTTTCTCTCTCTCTCTTCTTCTTTCTTCTCTTCCTTCTCTCTCTTTTCTTCTCTCTTTTCGTTTATTAATAAAAAATTTTTCTTAATTTTAACTAATAATTTTAGACTCGCATTTTTTTTTTTTTTATATTCTCTCTCTCTCTCTCCCCTCTCTTCTCCTCTCTCTTCCTCTCTCTCTTCCCCTCTCTCTCTCCCCTCTCTCTCCTTCCCTTTTTCCCCTCTCTCTCTCTCTCTCTCTCTCTCTCTCTCCTTGATAATTTTTTGTTCCCGAATGTTGTTTTTTTAAAATTTTTAAAGATTTCCTGATTTTTAAAACTTTAGGGAAAAAAACCGTTTTATTATTTATAAACATCACATTATTTTTTTATTATATTATTATATTTTTTTTGGGGGGATTCGTAAGATTTGGGAAAAAAAATTTTCGTAATTCTGGCTGGTGTTGTAAATAACGGGAACACAACCCCAACACCCCACACACACACTACAGAACTCTTTTCTCTCTCTCTCTCTCTTCTTTTCTCTCCCCTCTCTCCTCTTCTCCTCTCTTTCCCCCTTCTCTTCTCTCTCTCTCTCTCTCCCAAAAAACGAGGAAGCTGATAAAATAAGAAAAAAATAGGAAAAAAAAAAAAAAAAAAAAAACTCAAAAAAAAAAGGCCCGATTACAAGATTCAGATAAAAAATTTGGGGGATGAAAATAAGGGAAAAAAATGAAAAAAAAGGAAAAAAAAGAAAAAGGGGGAAAAAAAGATTGCCAAAAAAGATGACCCAAAAAAACAGGAAAACTCACAAAAATTTTTAAATTAAATCATTAGAAAGAAAAAATAAATAAAAGGAAATTTAAGATACGGAAGCGAGGGGGAAGGGGCCCCACCCCACACACACACAAAACACCCCACACACAACCCCACACACACACAAAAACACACAAAACACACCCCAACCCCACACAAAACACACCAAAACCACATAAAAAAAAAAAAAAAAAAAAAAAATTTCTCACACACACCAAAAAAAAATTATCACACAACACACAACCCCCACACACACCCACAAAAACACAAAACACACACACACACACACACCACACACACAATTTTCCCTTTTTTCCTCAACAATTTTTATATTACCTTTCCCCAGCAAAGCAAAATGTTCCCTTAAAATTTACGCGCTATACAGAGGGCGGGTTGGAAAACACCCATGTCCCAGGTTAATTTAAAAGGGAGGGTAATGGGCCGGATGAATGGTGGGGGGGGGGGGGGGGGGGGGGGGGGGGGGAGGAAGAAGGAGGAGGAGGAGGAGGAGGAGGAGGAAGAGGAGGGGAAAAGGGGAGGAAGGAGGCAGAGGAGGGGAGGGAAAACAAAGAAATTATTTACAGGCATTATAGACGTGGTTGGTGGGAAAAAGGAGGAGGAGGGGGAGGAGGAGGAGGAGGGAAGGAAGGGGGGAGGGGGAAGGAAGGGAAGGAAGGGGTAGAGGGAAGGGGCAGCATGGATAGGAGAAGGGACTGGGGGAAGAAGGAAGGGGCAAGAGGGGGTGGGGGAAGGGAAGAAGGTATTGATAGGCGAAGAAAACTGACTTGTTTGTGGTGGTGAACAAAAAATATGGAAAGGGTGAGAGGAGGAAGAGGGGGGGAAGGAGAGGGGGAAGAAGGGAAAGGAAGGAGAATATAGATAGGAGAAGAGGAAGAGGAAGAGGAAGAGGAAGAGGGAGGGGAAAGAAGGGAAGGAAGAGAGGAAGCAAGCATTAAAAAGCGAAGAAAACTAACTTCGGTGTAGAAAAAATCAATAAGGAGGGAGGAAGAAGAAGAGGAGGAAGAAGAAGAGGTAGGAAGAAGAAGAGGTAGGAAGAAGAAGAGGTAGGAAGAAGAAGAGGTAGGAAGAAGAAGAGGTAGGAAGGAGAAGAGGAAGAAGAAGAAGAGGTAGAAAGAAGAGGAGGAGGAAGGAGAGGGGGAAGAAAAAGGGGGGGGAGTGAAGGGGAAGGAGGAACATGACAGGAGAAGGGGAAGGGGAAGAGGGGAGAGGGTGAAGGGGAAAGAAGGAAGGGAAGGGGAAAGGGGAAGGGAAGGGAAAGGGGGAAGGGAAAGGGGAAGGAAGGGGGAAAGGGAAGGGAAGGGAAGGGAAGAGGGGAAAAGAGGAAGTAGGAAAAAATTTAAAAGCAAACTGACTTGTGGTAGTGGGACAAAAATATGGGAGGGAGAGAGAGTGAAGGGGGGGGGGCGAAAAGGGGGTAGGAAGGGGAGGAAGGGGAGGAAAGGGGAGGAAGGGGAGGGGGGAGGGGAGGGGGGGAAGGGGGAGAGGAAGGGAAGAAAGGGGGAGAGGAGGGAAGGGAGGGAAGGGGAGGTATTTAAAAAACAAAGAGAAGTAAAGGTGGTGGAAAAAGAAACGTAAAAATAAAAATAATCGCCGTAAATTATGTGTTACTGGCAAGGGGGGAGGGGAGAGGGGAGAGATGGGGGAAGGGGGAGGAGAGAGGGGAGAGAAGGGGAGGAGAGAAAAGAGAGAGAGGGGAGAGAGAGGGGGGGGGAGAGAGAGATGAGAGAGAGAGAGAGGAGGAAAGGTTAAAGGTCTGAGGGAGGTAGGGGGGGGGGGAGGGAGAGAGATGAGAGAAGGGGAGAGGAGACGGGAGAGAGAGAGCGAGAAAAGAGAGAGGAGAGGAGAGAGGAGAGAGAGAGAGAGATTGGGGGGGAGTGGAGAGGGCGAGAGAGAGAGAGAGAAGGGGGGGAGGGATAATAGAAAAGGAGTGGATGCCAAGAAAATTTGATGAAGAGGAGGAGGGGGAGGAGGGAGGAGGTGGAGGAAGAGGAGGAGGAGGAGGAGGAGGAGGGAGGCGGAGGGGGAGGAGGAGGAGGAGAGGAGGAGGTGGAGGAAGAGGAGGAGCAGGAGGAGGAGGGATAAAGAAAAATGGAGGAAGGAAGAAGAGGAGGAAGATATGAAGGAAGAGGAGGAGGAGGAAGAAATATTATTATTGTTACTACTACTACTACTACTACTACTACTACTATCATTACTACTACTACTACTACTACTACTATCATTATTACTACTACTACTACTACTACTACTACTACTACTATACTAATATACATTACTACTACTACTACTCACTACTACTATCATTACTACTACTATACTACTACTACTACTACTACCTCCATTCCCACTTTCTACTACTAACAACAACTATTACTACTACTAATACATCCCTTTTACTACTACTACTACTACTACTACTACTACTACTACTACTACTATCATTACTACTACTACTACTACTACTACTACTACTATTACAACAACTACCACTACTACTACCTCTATTCCCACTACTACTACTACTATTACAACAACTACTACTACTAATACCATCACTTTTACTACTACTACTACTACTACTACTACTACTACCACTACTACTCTACTACTACTACTACTACTACTACTAAAATGACAACAGAAAAAAAAAAATAATAATACCACTACCACCAATAATAATAATAATAATAATAATAATAATAATAATAATAATAATAATAATAGACTCTGCAATACTGAACACTCATTTCCATAGCTAATTAATGAGGGAACGAACGCCCCTTGCATACTTAACAAGGCAATTCCATCACACGGTAATTACCCCCCCCCCCCACACACACAGTCACAGAGACAGACAGACAGACAGACAGACAGACAGACAGACAGACACAGACAGACAGACAGACAGACAGACAGACAGACAGACAGACAGACACACACACACACACACACACACACACACACACACACAAGTGTACTCCGTAGTGTAGGGGAAGCACGCTCGGCTCACAACCGAGAAGTTCCGGGTTCGATCCCCGGGCGGAGCGAAGACAGACGGGCGGTCTTCTTAAAACACGAGCCCCTGTCCACCCAGCAGTGAATGGGTACCGGGTGTTAGCCGGGGGTTTGTGACCCGCCTCCCGGGGTGGTGGCTTCCCCCAACACTAACCACTAAGCAGGAATGATAAAATAAATGTTGATATGGAGACGAGGCCATACCAGCGTAGCGCAGGCCCTGCAAAATACAACTAGATGAACACACACACACACACACACACACACACACACACACACACACACACACACACACACACACACACACACACACACACACACACACACAGGTTTTCTAAAGTTTATAAATACAATATTTACAATTTCTAAAAGAAATGTTTGAATGATTTTTTTTTCTCTAAATATTGAGAAAATTACTAATTCTTCAAAGCATCGATATTATTCTTTTTTTTTATAAATTGCAAACACTATTGATAAAGCTGCAAATCCATGATATTCTCTCTCTCTCTCTCTCTCTCTCTCTCTCTCTCTCTCTCTCTCTCTCTCTCTCTCTCTCTCTCTCTCTCTCTCTCTCATAAATGAAAAAATATGGAAAATAAAAATATGAAAAAATGACTGAATTAATAACGGAATATAAAATCATGATACTGATGATGACGATAATAATAATAATGATGACGATAATAATAATGATGATGACGATAATAATAATGATGATGACGATAATAATAATGATGATGACGATAATAATAATGATGATGACGATAATAATAATGATGATGGACGATAAAATATGATGATGACGATAATATAATGATGATGACGATATAATAATGATGATGACGATAATAATAATGATGATGACGATAATAATAATGATGATGACGATAATAATAATGATGATGACGATAATAATAATGATGATGACGATAATAATAATGATGATGACGATAATAATAATGATGATGACGATAATAATAATGATGATGACGAAATAATAATGATGATGACGATAATAATAATGATGATGACGATAATAATAATGATGATGACGATAATAATAATGATGATGACGATAATAATAATGATGATGACGATAATAATAATGATGATGACGATAATAATAATGATGATAGCAACACAAGGAAAAACCACACATAGAAAGAGAGAGAGAGGGAAAGGAAATGCGCGCGCGAGAGAGAGAGAGAGAGAGAGAGAGAGAGAGAGAGAGAGAGAGAGAGAGAGAGAGAGAGAGAGAGAGAGAGAGAGAGAGAGAGGAGAGAGAGAGAGAGAGAGAGAGAGAGAAGAGAGAGAGAGAGATGAGAGAGATGAGAGGAGGAGAGGGAGGGAGAGGAGGAGAGAGAGGGGGGGGCGGGCAGACAGACTGATAGACAGCCAGAAGGAAAAACAACTTAAGAGAAAAACCACAAAATAAAGAAGGAATTAGAGAAGAAAATAAAGGGAGAGGAGGAGGAGAAGAATAGAGACGAGAAGGAGGAGAGACGATGATGATGATGATGATGATGATAATGATGATGATGATGATGATGATGAGGATGATGATGATGATGATGAAGATGGAGAAGATGATGAATAGGAGGAGAAGATGATGAATAGGGGAGAAGATGATGAATAGGAGAAGATGAAGAAGAAGATGATGAATAGGAGGAGAAGATGATGAATAGGAGGAGAAGATGATGAATAGGAGAAGAAGAGGAAGAAGATGATGAATAGGAGGAGAATATGATGAATAGGAGGAGAAGATGATGAAGAAGATGATGAATAGGAGAAGATGATGAAGAAGATGATGAATAGGAGGAGAATATGATGAATAGGAGGAGAAGATGATGAAGAAGATGATGAATAGGAGAAGAAGAAGAGGAAGAAGATGATGAATAGGAGGAGAAGATGATGAATAGGAGGAGAAGATGATGAAGAAGATGATGAATAGGAGAGAAGAGAAGGAGGAAGAAGATGAGAATAAGGAGGAGGGGAAATGATGGGAAAAGGAGAAGAAGAGAAAGAAGATGATGAATAGGAGAAGAAGAGGAAGAAGATGATGAATAGGAGGAGAAGATGATGAAGAAGAGGAAGAATAGGAGGAGGAAGATGAAAGAGAGAAAGAGATGAAAGAGGAGAATAGGGGGAGAAGGGGGAGAAAGATGATGAAA